>VYZM01019516.1:291064-364535 GCA_013398915.1 Dromas ardeola | reverse complement strand
GAATCCAACAAGATAAAACACTTGTACTAAAAATATTATTTGGAGGTTTGTCCACAGTCAAAGTAAAGGCTTTGTTTCCAAACTGTGCATTCCCAATAAAATTAGAAAATAAGATTTAGTTCCACATCTATATTTATAAAATTCAAATTACTTTTACTATAAGTTTGATGTGGACGGGTATTTTAATACTGACTCAGGAAAAAAATACTAACCACTCCAGACTTAGGAGCTATGGTAGCTGTTCCAGTGCCACACGAAAACAACTGTTTCGGTGAGACTGTGATGATGTTTCCTGCTGAAAAGCTAAACAAAGAGCCAGCTATCCCTGACAGATCAGTTGGTCTGGGATACGTGTGCACGTAGCTCTGTCGCACACTGCTGAAAGGGCTAATTAAACCCCAGATTTTTTTTTTTTTTCTCACAGGAAGGTCAATTTCCCAATAGCACGTACGGTCAGCAGGCAGAACTTTAGCTTGCCCCGTTTAATACTGGGGTCTTGTGCCTTGCCTTGTTTCTGAATATAACTATGCTCATTCATCAAGATAATGCCACAGAGCTATTTTCTTATTCTTTCAGTAATTTTGAGAAGACACAGGTTCCATGTAAATATTACTCTTCCAAATGCCACTGTTACAAATGCTACCGTGGACCTACAGATGGAAGGTGAAAATTGTTTACCGACTTTGTGTCATTGCCAAGAGTGATAATGCAGCCATTGCCTTCCGAAACCTTTTTTGCTGATGTCAGTCAGCTTCCATCCTACAAGGTTTTAAAATCATCATGGTTAACAGGTAGCGAACATGTTTTTGTCACAGAAACTCAACTTCCGAAGTCAGAGAGCTGCTACACTGAAAAGACAATGTTATGTCAAAGCCAGTTCTGTGAAACGTGGTGAGCTTGTTTAACGGTTCTTTTTTGATGAACTGTGGAAGTCCCACTGCTGTGATCCGCTTGCACTCATTGGACCCTTTGACATGATTTAACTCATAACTTGGCAAAAGACTAATCGGGGGGAAAAATCCACCCACATATTTTTTTTATTTTTAATCATCTCCAGTAAGTGCCGTAACAAGGACGGGGACATGACTGTACAACAGGGAGCTGGAGAGGTGAGATCTTTGAGCAGCAGTGAGCTGTTAACTCAGCTGCTCAGGGAATCAGAGTCTTAATCATTTTATTACTGCATTTTTCCAACCAAGATTTTAAATCCACTGCTAAGTATGATTTAAGATAAATGAGAAATTTGGACACTTGTCAAACCACCAGTATCACTCATCAGCACAGTGCTCTCAAACGTAACAATCAAACGTATGCTTAAATGTCAGTTCAAATGTACTATGAAGTTTATTTTCGGTGTGAAGCGGTACTGGTAAGTGAATGACTAATGCTAAGTTCAGACTGTCAAGAGAATGGAAACATTTATGCAAATATTATTAGCAAGAAAGTGACTAGGGAAAAAAAGATCTTTGTTAATATTTGCAAAAGAAGTTCCTTCTGCTTTTTCTCCCATTTTTTCTCCTTGTATTAATATTTCCAGATAATCACTGTCCTTGCAGGTACATTTTAAAATATTAACATTTTTTAACTCCTTACTCTTAGAAGAGAGAATTTTGTGGCAGGATAGTTGTGTCAGGATGGTGATTATATTTTGATCTCTACTTCAAACAGCTGACTGCCTTTCAGAATCATTCCTTTGGCACAGGTAACGTTAAATTTGTACTACCCTGTTTAAAATAATTCACAATTATGCTTGACAACAAAGCAGAAGATGGGTATCATTAAATTTTATTGTACAAAACTGACAAGGTATGGCATTCCTTAGAATTAAAAAAAAAAGATCAAAACACAACTAACGTCCCTGGAACAATTTTGTAAATGGAACAATTAATACACAACATTTAGTCCAGCAATGATATTTACCTGCAAGACCATCTTTAGACATGACAGGTATAATTAAAAAAATATTCCATCAGTTCAAGCAATAGTTTAATTTTGCATGAAATAAGTATTTCTATAAACACTTTATGTTCAATCAAAACAAACGCTTTTGAATTTTCTTACCTTAAGAGATATAAAACAGACAGGTTTGGGAATCATCAGAGAAGTCTACCCCAGGGGAAAGTCTAAGTTTTCTATTCCACTTGAAAATGTTTGTTTTTATAAAAATAAGTAATACGAACGTAGCATTTCCTAACCAAATACTTCTAGCAAACAGATCTTGCTTCTGAGATGTTTTATTCATCAGCGCTGCACAAGCCTTCTGGGTTTTTTATTTGATACCTCATTCCTCTGTCAAATTCAGAATTTGAATATAGACCCAGGGAAAGGTTTTCAATACGTTTATTCATAAAACCCACCCTTTATTGCACAGAATTCACAAAAGGTCAAAACTATGCAAGGTCTTCACTCTGCTTCTCAGCAAAACCATCAAATAAAAGCTGAACAGTTTTCCCTTTATCCTAGTGGAAGAAATTATTTCTTGGAATTCTTAGCATAAACATGAAATAAAAAAGGGAACTAGATAACTTTATGCTAAATTCCAGTTCAGCTGTAAATAGCCTTTAAACAACAGTGCTACAAAGAACTGCACTACTTGCATTTCCGAAGAAAAAACAATCAAAACTAAGAAAGTATCAGGGAAGCTCATAAACGACTGTGCCAAGACAGCACAAGACTATCTTTGCTATGGCCTAAGCTCGACAAAAAGTGCTTCTCTGCAGGACGCAGTCACTGCGATAAACTTCTGAGATGGTCCCAGGGCGTCCGTTATCCTGGACACCCGCACACACACTAGTACTTATTCGACTGTGCTTTCTATGAAGAGATTATGCTTCAGTACTTTACATCTTCCATTCTCTCTCTCCCTCCAGAAGAAGAAAAAACCTTCTATGCAAGATAAAAATAATTTTGAGTAATTAGTCATGTATTAAAGACCTAGTTTTGAAGTATTTCTTTAACATCTAGTCATATAAAATAAAGTGTAAAAGTATGAAGGTATCAGAACGTGGCTTTCAGCAAGGCAGTTTGGGAAGTAGGAATTCAACAGAACACAGGAATTATTTTTTTTTCCCCTTTGGAAAGGGTCACATCAGAATGAATGAAAAACACCGAAGAATTTCACTTCAAGCCTGCACTCCTGCCTTTTGTCCTTTCCCCAAGAGGAGAGACCACTGGAAGAATCCTCCAGGGTTTCGGATGTGTTGTTCTTTGTGCTCTTGTATCGGGTCTGGCTGGAACTATGTACTGCCCTCTTTGGGTGGCAGGGGCGGCTGGGGCTGCTGCGCCGGCTGTGTGCCTGTGGCTGTTTTGATAGAGTTCAGGGTTTTGCTAAACCAAGAGTTTTTGGCAGCTTGGATTTCATTCATAAGGGCTCCTCTCTGGTGCTCCAGCTCCTAAGAAAGCAGAATAGTCAGAATTGATCAAAACCCAATTCATTAACAAAAAAGCACCGTCAAACTCAGTCCCTGCAATCCAGCACTTTCCTTGTAACCTCCCAGGCACTGGGGGGACAAGGCAGGTTGAAACTGGGGAAACAGCAGAAGATATTTAAATATACAAATGAAAACTTCTTTTTTTTTTTTTTTTTTTTAAGACAGAAAATTGTTCTGGAATTTCACAGCTATACAGCGGTACAGGTGTATGCTCATGTTTGGAACCATTTTTTGCAGCAATCTGAATTATGTTGGACGGAGCATGATGACGTTAAGGGACTGCCCTGCCGCACTGGGGATTCCACGTACCTGAATTTTGCACTTGGCTTCCACAAGCTGCAGTTTGGTCTGTGCAAGCTCCAGCTCCATCTCTCTCAGCTGCTTCTTCAGTGCATCCTTCTCATCATCTGTTTCTATGCCTTTATTCTCCGTGCTTACGGCAGGCAGCTTCAGTGCCCCCTCCTTACTGAAAATCTCACTGCAGTGTTTGCAGGCCATCACTTTACCCTGAAACACCCAGAAAGCTCACTTTTAATCCATCTAACAGGAGCTGCTGCGCTTCCTGGAAGCACCATTTTTATGTTAGACTGCCTTTCTGTCAGTAATGCTCCCATTATCTAGAACTGCAGTTTTCATATTTGACATGAAAAGAATTTGAGAAGTTCATGAACAATTTCCAAGGTATATTAACCAGCGTAAAAATTCCTAAAATCTACTTAGCAATCCTGTGTAAGCACAGAGAGACTCTGCTCCTAGATTAGAATTACTCAAGCCTTCTTGCTACCAAAGCTTTGTAATATTTTGCAGTATTTATGCCAGCACAATTCAGAAGAATAAATTACACTCTAGGGACTTTTCGTCTTCCATAAAAGCACTTGACCAAATTAATACAGATTTGGGTATTTTAAACAACATCAGGCAGCTTTTCCTATTCCCAGAAGCAAGCGAGCAGCCTGTGCTCACTGCAAGGGCCCGTACTGTCCTGTTGGTGCTTGTTTAGATCGTAGGGGTTGTCCCTTTTTGCCAGCGATGTCTGACACACAACAATAATGTTCTTGTGCCAGCTGGAGAGGTGAACCAGTTACTCATGGCTGACGATGTAGCACAGCTGGCCTGGCTTGCACAAACTAAAACGGCACATTGAGCTATTTCGGCAGATTATAGGAACATAGTTTTTTATCAATAACATAAAAAAGTCACTAAAAAGCAACAAATCAGGTTCAGCTTGAGTACTAAAGAAACAACTAGAAGCTACAGCAGTGCGAAAACAATTCTGCCTACTCAGTAGTGACAAAGCAGAGGGATGGAATTATTTCCTGATCAGGAAACATTTACCTCTAGTGCACGTGTTCCTGGTAAGGGGGTTTAGAGCAGAGAGGGAACTGCTATGGAAATTCTGGGGATGGCCCAAGCTGTGCCAGTTACTTAAACCAACTCTGCTTAAATTACAGAAACCCAAAATATAAACATTGTCCAATCCAGCCAATTCCGACCCCTCCACTGTGCACACTGGAGAAGCAACACGTTTTCTCTTCTAGAGAGCCCTTGGGTTTTTTCCGTTTAATTAAAACATCCAAGTGAATACTGTCTCTTGCATTTTTTTGCCGAAAGTGTATGTTTCAACAGGAAAAAGAAAAGCCAAGTACTATATGCACTTCAGTTTGACAGTCCCACCTTGTCTGACACAAGATAAAGAACCGTGAAGGGAAATAAACCCTTTCATTGTTTACATCTGATGAAAAATGCACGTGGGGCTATCAGTGCAGCTGGGTGGACACTGCTGCTGTTACATTAAACTTCAATTCCCACTTTGTTCTGTATCCCTGGCATGTAGCAATACCTGGGTTAGTAACATCCCATAAAAGTAGAGGCATTATTCTCACCTTCACAACTTCCAGTTCATCTTTACTGGCTGCTTGTTGTTTTTCCAGCCTGGTACTCAGCTGGGAACAAATCTGGAGCAGAGAAAGCAGTCTCTTAGCTAAAGTTCACTATGCTAAAATATAACCTGTGCTTTTTAACAATTATTTTTGTTAGAGCCAACATTTCTTAAATTCTGCCTCACTCAGGTATATGCACTCCTCCTTAACAAATGCACTGCTGCTGATAATGAGGGTGAAAAAAGTGGCAGTATTCAGTAGAGAACCTGAACATGGAGACCAGAACTTTTTTTTTGATTAATTGGTTTATAATGTTTATACTGCATTATGTCACACAGCAAAGCAGCATTCACCCTACAGTACTAAAAATTAGCTGGAAGACAGGTTATTCCTGATTGCCTTAATTTGGGGACTATTTGGAAAACCACAAAAAGATTTATGACAAATTACAATGCTTGGTCTCTGAAAGCCTGAAACATAGTGTATCTTATTTAAAGGATGAGACCTGCAACGCTGAAAATTCAGCTCTCAGAACAGGTTGAAAGAAGAAATATGAGAAAGCGTCTCTAGAACAGTACCTGTTTATACTCGGCAATAATGGCTGTGGTTTTCTTGATCTCAGATTCTGCCTTCTCTAGCTGCTTCCTGAAGACTTCCTTCAGCTAATTCAAGGAGAGAAGTTAGACAGTACACTGAAAAAAGTTCTCAAAATGCGTCATCAGATTGTTCTCTCAAAGACTTGCTGTGTTTATAACAGTTCTACAGCTTCTTCTTACCAAATTCCACTTCTTCAGACAAATGTCTGATTTACTCAGTGTACAAAAACTTATTATATTCAGTTATAACTGAAAAGTCTATACGGTGATACAGAGTATTCCCCTGCTTAGGGAATTCTCCTGTAGGGTAATTCTCTTCCTCTGTGTGAAATGGCGGTACAGCATGGTCCACAGAACACAAAACCAGAGCATTACTATTAAGTGGCTTTTACTGATTTTGTTTTTGTGCACACTGTCACAGCAGGCGTGGGCTGACAGATTGTTTGTTTGTTTGGAGACGGAACAGGGAGAATAATCTCCCAGCACTATAACTCTCATCTCCGTAACGGGAGGAAAAAAATCTGTTTTGGCCTGTGGCGCTGCATTAGAAAACAGCTAACTCGTTCCTCCACTGTTCAGAACCACTGAATTTTGACAGCCGTTGCAGCAGGAAAAAGGCCTCCGCTGCCTTGTTTATAGCGAACAGACAACTTGGCAACCTCCGTTTTAGTGAGACACAAAGAATTACCATTTGATTGTTGTAGTCACTGCGGTCGAATGGCGAAAATCAAAATCAGGTTATCACTTTTGAAACATACTTTTGTGTGTGTCAGTGTTCAGCACGTTAGATACGTAGCATTAGATAACTAAGTCTGAATGTTTTGCAAAGAAGTATGAGGCCGGGTCCAGTCAGCAAAATTCCTGCCACCCCTCAACTCTGTTCTGCTGTTGGTTCTAGCTCCAGACAGGAACATTCACAGCTTTATTTCACTGAACTGGCCGCTCAGTCCAGAATGGCCCCTCATATGGCAACAACTGCTCCAGCTCTTGTTTAGATAATTAAAAGAGGTCTCATCATGTCTCCTTAGTTGCAATTGCTCACCACCAGTGAAATGATTGTTACAATACTGGCAAGAGGATAAGGTATGGAAAACTGAACATTCAGAGCTCAAGTAAAGGAAAACACTGAAAAACATACTTTTTAAAAAACCCCACATTTACCCTGGCAGTGTAAGTGCTTAATTGCAACTGCATTTTGAAGACAAAATCCTTTCTGCAATTGCAACACATTCATGCTTTTCTGCATATCCTTTTTGCTTGCATTTCCTTGCTAAACGGGGAAAGTTGGAGAACGCCTTACCTGAGCAGTTTCCTCTTCCTGCTTCCGTTTCTCTTCTTCAGTCTCCACCAGCTTCTGTTTGGTCAGGAGAAGTTCCTTGTTCAACACATCTGCTTTGTCTTCAGCCTAGAATGAGAAACACTGGTGTAAATCAGATGCTATCTGTGCCAATACCAATGTATTGGTATATACATCTCAGAAATTGTGCAGATTGAGGTTCTAGCATTGCCTTTTCCTGCCCTCTGATGGCTCACCTAACCTATTCTTAGTTATTTTCTAAGTTATTTCACTGTGTTTCACCAACTGTGCAAAGGGACCCTTTTGCTGTGTGTTTACCTATGCCCAGATGGCAGGTAAGCATAGACACTATGTCCTAGTACAAACCTAATACAAACAACGCTGTATAGAATATTTTTGTCGGGAACAGTATTAATCTAAACGAAGGCAGCATGATTTAGCTCCTGTGTAACTTCAGGTAACTCATTCCACTTTTGTATGTGTAAGCGGGAAAACCAGATACTGCAGAAAACGTTAGGTGCCTGCACCGTACCTTACGAAGTGTCTGGGTGAAGGCGAGTATAAAAGAGACAAACAGCACCACCAGATAGAACAGTTTGTTTAGCACTGCAGGTACGTATTACCTGGATAAACTTGATACTCTGTGTGTACTGGAGAACACGAATTTTCTCCCTTCTTTGAAGGGCCAAGCTTATGGTGAAGCATACTGGGAATGCTTTGTTCTTGTGAGCACTATCCTCACCAGTCACCAGGAGAGAAATGTATTTCCCAGTGTGTGGATATATTCTGTTGACCTCTCCAGCTGGGAGATACACCCTGCATCACCGCACTCCTTTTGTTCAGGAACTAGGTGCTAAAACAGGCAAGGGTTGTGGTCAAGTAATACTTAGTTTGCTGAAAATACAAGAGGGAAAACGGCATTGTAAACAACAAATAACAGTACAGAACTTGTCTCCGAGTTGCAGTTTGTTTTTCTACCACTACTGGTGGTATCAGCTTATCTATCTGCCACATTTCATTATTAATGAAGGTGTTAGTGGCGACTGTGGGTAGCAGAAGCAGCTCTACCAGGGCCGCGACTGGAGAGACGAACTGAGGATTCCTGCATTGCTTAGCGTGTACGGGAGAAAGGAAAACAAGCAGTGAAGCGGTAAGACTGACATCTTGGAACAAAAGAACTTGGGGATGACAGGGGTATTTTTGATGAAAGTCCTGTTTAAGATATGCTTTGAAGGAATTACAAATCTTTCCTCCGCTTATGTGTTCAGTGCAGGTTCTCCAAGCGGCTGCAGTGGTGCACGGTATCACCTGTCCTCGCGGATGAGGGGTGCAATAGCACAAAGCTTTCCTTCCAGTGCCAGTGTACTGAGGTGGGGTGTGGGAAACTTCACGGAGCCGCTCTCATCTACAGAAATGCTGCTAAAATGCAGCAGAGCGAGGAATAGGACTGGGAAAGGTATGCGTCTGGCAGCCTTGTCATGATACTTGAGAAACCGCAGGCACGGGCAGCAGACGACATAAAGCTGCTTTATGTACAGCTATTCCTGGGGAAGACGGAGCCCCTCCACACATTGCTTTTGGCCTTCACACGAGACTGCCTGCTCCATCGTGCAAAGCGCATCTCTGCCTGCGTTTGCTCGCCAAGACAGCTCCCATTTTTAGAATCACACGGACCCAAATCGGCAGAGCCTAACTGTCAAGGGTCTGCCTAAACAGAAAGACTGAATGACGTTTACAATTCTGCAGTTAGATAAAGAAAGCCAAATAGCTATGGGAAGTCAAATTAAGAGGCCCTTGCAGGAAAAGATTTTACATCATAACAGACACTACAGCCCTCCTTGAGCAAGGGACTAATCACGAGATGTGGTGGAGTATCGCTCTCATGTATTCAATACCTTAATAAGAGCTGGTAAAACACTCCAGAACGAGGAGAGCTGAGCATGGAGTTCTCTGACAGTCACCTCTGAGATAAAGGGCTCTGAATGCTGCTGCCCTCCACATTCCAGACCTCACAGGAAACAAGTTATCAAAGGAGGAGATAACATGTCATCTCCCCCTCTACTCTGCTCTCGTGAGACCCCACCTGGAGTACTGCGTCCAGTTCTGGAGCCCCTACTACAAGAAAGATATGGACGTGCTGGAACGTGTCCAGAGAAGGGCCACGAGGATGTTCAGAGGGCTGGAGCACCTCTCCTACGAAGACAGACTGAGAAAGTTGGGGTTGTTCAGTCTGGAGAAAAGAAGGCTCCGAGGAGACCTTATTGTGGCCTACCAGTATCTTAAGGGGGCCTACAAGAAAGCTGGGGAGGGACTTTTTAGGGTGTCGGGTAATGGTAGGACTAGAGGGAATGGATTAAAACTAGAGATGGGTCGATTCAGAATGGACGTTAGGAAGAAGTTCTTCACCACGAGGGTGGTGAGACACTGGAACAGGTTGCCCAGAGAGGTGGTGGAAGCCCCATCCCTGGAAGTTTTTAAGGCCAGGCTGGATGGGGCTCTGAGCAACCTGATCTAGTGGGAGGTGTCCCTGCCCATGGCAGGGGGGGTGGAACGAGATCATCTTTAAGGTCCCTTCCAACCCTGACAATTCTATGATTCTATGAAAGGACACCCTGGAGCCCTTCTAATTTTTGGTGCCACGCCACTTCATTATCTCTGAATTTTGTTGGCTGTACTAAAACTGCTGCGAAAAACAGGTCCACGTAAGGTGGTAGACATTCTGCAAGGCAACTTCCCTTGAAATTAGTCTTTTGAGCAGTATGTGATACCTTTTTCGAGTAAATGCGCATTCTTTGGAATCTGCCTAAAGGTTATGGCTTACGTTTTCTGCAGCAATCCACAACAGAGAAGGTGCAGTCAGGGATGTTAAGACTCCACTGTGAATGGCTACGGTTGCCACGCGTGTGGAAATCCAGCTTTCTGACTGCAACTAGCAGCGAGGTGGTCAGGAAAATAAAGGCACAAATAATTGTAGTTTAAACGTTGTGTTCATGCTTTCACTTGAGCACAAAGCGGGGCTCCTGAAATTGGTGTTGCCAAGTCTGAGCTGGGACCCGTCTCTGTTAGCGTTACCTGGTCCAGGTCGTTCCGTAAGGCAATTTTGCTCGTTACAAGCTCATGGGCAAGGTCATCGTTCTCCTGCTCCAGCCGCATGCTTGCTTCTTGGAGCCTGCGGTTTTCCCTCTGCACAAAGAAAGGAACAACCAGAAAAAGGAAGTTAATCCTTATCAATATTAAAGAGCAATAAGTGAGTATATTGTGTGTGTAAAACACCAAGAAGGCAAGAGTGCACATTTAAGACAGGACTGCTGCTCTGGGAAACAACAGTGAATTAAGCCAGCAGTGCGAATGCAGCGATTCCACCCACGTCCCAACGGTTACGTTTGCGTCACGTAAGTGACACACTGATTGTAGGGTTTCTCTGTCAAAAGTAAACACAGTCCTCTCCACCAAAGCACTTGGTTTCTGCTTGCTCATCATCAAAAGAAATTAGGCAGATAAAATCCCACCCAGCAGCAGTGAACAGGGACCAATTAAGAGTTACTCATAACAGTGTTTCCAATCGAAAGTAGAAGGTTGTTCTGCTCCATTTTACAAAATTTTCTCTGCAGCAATCCACAAAACCAGTCCATTTTGTAGATGACGTAGTGCCAACTCCCCACCTTCTGCGGGACCGGTAAAGAACAGCATTTAGCGGGGAATTCCTACAGCTCGGATAACGTGTATCGCCATTTGCGCACTTTCTCTGTAGCTTGCGCCAGCAACAACAGTGCACGTTTTACAGGACACCTGCTGAGAGAAAGTGCCACATGGAGAGGGGACCTCGCTCCCTGAGCACAGGCCCCGAACCTGCTCGGCGGGCGATGCAGGGCAGCGCGAAGTGCAAACTCTGAGACTGCAGGCCCTGGTCCTCGCTGCGTCGCGCTCCTGCCCCCTCCGCACAGGCAGACACGACTGCGCAGAGCGCTCACTGGGGCAGGTAAGGACACCGGAGAAGAACAAACATGGTTTTGAAAAATTCAGTTTCGGTGAAAAGTCAGCTTCGGTGACTGTTCTTCTAAGGCTGAGAAACAAATTCATATTCAAAAGATGTCTGTAGGTCAGTGAACTTCCAGGAGCCCACATCAAATGCACATCTTCAGAAGAACCCAGCCAGGTGGGACAGACTGAGGTGCCCTCCTCTAACGGATTTTGAGAGCGCAAAAAATGTGCTGGCCTTCAGACACACAATGACCGTGTATCTTTCATGCCGAAAGATGGCGAAGGGAATGCGTGCGCTATGGAAACTCGAGGAAAAATACCAAGTTCACATGGGAACTCATAGGTGGAGGAACAATAACGGACATGCTGAGATTTCAAAAAGGACCTGTGCTCACTTGAAAGGTAAGTTATGTCCTCCAAGAAAAACAGTAAAAGTGAATAAATATCAGCACTTAAGACAGCAAAACATTTCCAAGAGTTGTTCAGTGAATGCCTTGCTACAAAATGTGGTTGCTTTGCATAAGCGCGTTATTCACCTGGCTTCGCTTCCTCCTGCTCACCAGCTATGCTCAGATATTTTTTTCTTACCAAACTCACCACCACGAAACTGCAACTTTCATTTCTGTCGCAAGAAGATTTTGCAGGCTTGTCTTCAACAAAAAAGGACAACTACGGCTCTAAGGGGATGCTAAAAAAGGTCTCCTCTTTGCGGGAGCTTCCTCTGTGGCAGGAAGCAGAACCTCTGCAAGTACTCTCTCCTTAACGTGACCCCATTGTGCAACGAGACTATGCACTGCCCTGCACAGGAAAGTAAGTTTGTTTCCTTTCCAAGAGATTGTACTTTAAATAATTTGTTTTGTTACAGAAACTGTAAGTAAAATACTTCTGTTTTAACACAGTTAAAATACCCACTGCTAAAAGACGCGTAACTTCGGGCAGCTTTTTTATTTTAATTGCACTGTGTTCTGTTTGGGACAAGGAATTTTTAAAAATAAAATTCTTCTGTAAGGATAACGTAAATTTTAAATTGTAAAACCAAACTGTAGTCTCTAATAATAATAATCATCATCATTTTTAAAGGCTCTAACGTGTCTTTATTTCTGTATCTTACTCAGACCATCTTGGAAATGCTGATTGTTATAGACACAGCTCTGCCAGTGAGCAGTTGTCAGAGTGACTTGAGTTCACCTAAAAACTGGGACCAGATCAGAACGGAATTGCTGCCAGGTGCTGCAGCACCAATACCTTTTCAGAGGGATGTTGCTTAGAGGGAGAAATCAGCAAATTCTTAAGACTTCCACATAATAGCCCAGAAAGGAGTTTGCTTTAACATTTTTGCTACGCTTTTGCCAAAAGCTTCAGTGTCTGCAAAGCAAGCCGCACGACGTGAAGTTCGAAGTTCCTGCTTTGCGTTCGCAGACAAGTGGGTAAGCAAGCTATGTGGTTGGAAATGCGCTATCCTCCTCTTAAACGAGAATTTACATGGCACGTTTTTAGTAAATTAAAGATCTCTTACCTCGGGCATCCAGTCAATAGCTAAGAGATGCTTTTATCTCGTTCACCATACTTTTAATTTCCAGCTGAAAGTCTCTTATAGGGGCATCTTTACTCTTCCTACACACAGGGCAGTACGTGCGATTAGACAGTTTGTCTTTTCCAGCTCCTCCCCCCAGATCTAGCAGTGAAAAACTGCCTCCTTCCTCAGGAGGAAACTCTTAATCTGCTTAAGCCTAAATAAAACCTAACGTTACACAGTAAAGACAAAAATAGCTAACAGCTCTTTTCATATGTAGCAAACTATTTTCAGTGGCTCTGAGATATTTACAGGGTTTTATAAAACACCACTCGCAACGGCATAAAGTTCAACAGATGGAGCTGGTTTGTTACAGCAGGACTCGCATCACAGACAGCGTTTTGTAACCTGGCATAAGCCAACTCGTCAGACCTGCTGGTTGTCCTTGGTGTAAGCAGACAGCTTCCTGCCTTTCCCCACACACCACCGACAATTTACTGACTACGACAACGATTTCCTTCTCTTCAGCATTGCTCAGTTTCTACAGTCAGGAAAATAAGAGATTCCTCTTTCCGAAATTCCGCCTTCCTGTTACAAGGCAGCTGGTGAACTCTGGTTAGCTTTTAAAAGGAGGATACTGCATTTCCAAAAGGGACAAACACTGCTGATACATACAAACACAAATAAACTTACCTCCTGCAAAGTCACAGACCAAATACTGCTTTCAACCATTGGTGTAAAAGACAGTGAAAACAGGATACAAAATATTTTTTAATGCCAACAAAGACAGCAAAGAAAAAAAAACCCGTCGCTAATTCTTCAGTGGGTTTTTGGTTCTGAGTTTTAAAGAGGTTACACTCCAGCTTCCATCACACACTGGACGGAAAGAAGAAGCCTCAGCTCAGGAAGGCTGAAAGGCTGAACTCCACCCTCTGCTCCCCTCCAGCCAGCCCCAAGGAGCAATTCCTGACAAGATTAGTGGCGATGATGCATCCTCTCTGTGCTGCTACTCGAGCGGGGTGTAACGAGTCACAAACCTGATTGAGCAATTCAGTGCCACATTTTCTGATGAGCAAACACCCAAAGGCCAGATCTTTGGGCATGAACAGATCGTCAGTGGTGGAATGAAAATACTGATTAAAATGCCCTTTTCTAGACGTGAACAAACTGAAGTCTTCGTAAGCCCACTGGAAAGGGGCTCTTGGTTGTGGAGGAGCTCCGAAGGAAAAACTTGCAACCTCCACCTAGAAACGCAAAAGGCTTTTACAGCAAACTATCCAGGAAAACCTCTCATGGGAAGCAGCCCAGAGGCTCCTGCAGTGGTTTGTGTTTTCTGTGGGTTGACTCTGAAGCAGCTCGCCCAGAAGTGCCCCAGCACACTTTTCCTACAAACCACAAACAAACAACGATCCACATCAAGAGTTACGTTTTTCCTCATGACTGTTACCATTCAGTTACCGTGACTCTGAATCAAAATGACCAGTGTATTAATTTTTGCTTCCACTCCAAACACCCAAAAGGCTATTATGTCCAAATTACACATTTATTCAGACAGACAACTTCGCCGTTGCACAACAAGGTCCACAGAGAAAAAACACGTTTCTACTCTTCAGAACAGAACAGTGTGCGCAAGCAGGGTCTGCTTGCAAAACTCCAGCCCTTCTTTTATGGTTATATCCTTTTTATTTTAAATCAAAAAGTCCCAAGCCCAACTCCGGCAGTTTCTCATCAAGTCGACCAAAACCCTGTTACAGGAGATGTTCTCAAACACAGAAAAGAAAACCCATAATACATAGAAAATTATCCATCTCAATTATATTGCTACATTTTTCTGCACATGCAACTCACTTATTCCTGGCTTCTATAGGCAATTTGTAATTTACTTTAACCAAAACTCATGAAATGTGGTGACAAACAGCAATTTAGAACATATTCACTTTTGCACCTTTTAAAAATCTATCTGACAAAAATGTTAGTGACAATTTGTTATAAGCAATGGAAAATAAAGGGAAAGGGTGTCCATAAAAAAAAAATTAAACTTCTCCTAAACAATACTTGTAAACACAGAAGGAAATAAACAGCAAAAATAATGGCACTGTTTAATACTGTTCTTTTGGTAAATCAAATCACAATCAATACGTAAAATATGAGCTGGGCGGGAACGCCTGTGGCACGTAATGCAGCTTACTGTAGCACGTGAATTTAACCTGTCAGGAAAACGCAGCTGGTTAATGGCAGCCTGAGGAGAGTTTGGGGTCGGTGGGACTGGAGGAGCCTCTGTCCCTGCCCTCATGCAGGAAGCGTCTCCCCCCGGCGTCTCACAGGGGGCTGCTGGGCTCAGCCCCCGGCCCCGTGCCTGGGAACACCCCCAGGCCCCGGGCGGCGGGAAGCAGCGGAAGCAGGGCCATGCTCTCACACCGCTCTGCTTCGCTCCTGCTCTCACGGACGCCCGGCTGAAAGTCAGGCCCACGCGCGAGAGCTGCGTCAGCTCCCCCGAGTTCCCTCGCCCCGCTGGCGGCGCAGCAGGGACGGACCGGGGGAGGAGAGGGCGCTCAGCGGGGGCCACGGCAGCGGCTGCTCCCACCCCAGCGCCACGCACGGCCCCTCTCCTCCTCTCCCAACAGCCCGTCAAGCCATTTCCACTGAGGACCACGTCACAGGGAGGTGTCTTACTCAAGACATCCTTCATCACCGCAACTCCATGCCAGTGTCTCTGTGGTCCTGACAAATCTCTGTTGGCAATAAAAACACTAACACGCTGCAAACAACACAAACAACTATAACTGAAACCTCTTTCCTTCTTGACCTCTAGAGGAATATGCTGCAGGGATCTCCACTCCAGCGATCCCATCCGAGAAACATCCCCTTCCTGGGCAGCAAACCAAGACCTCGTTTTGTTCTGGGAAGAGAAACTATAAAAATGACGACGATGTCGGCCCTCGGGGCACGGCCCACACAGAGGGAGAGAAGAGCAGCGCTGCGCTCAGAGGCAATACTGGCTTTTCAGCAGCGTAGACTCCGTCCTTTCCCAAACCAAGCCTGGCTGGGCAAAGTCTTGCCCCGATGCTGCCAAACTGAACTGCATTTCTAAACACACGGGCTGCAGAGCGATCACTTAAGGGACAAGCAAAGTTGGCTCTCCACTTTCTGCCTGCGAGGATCCACACAGCTTGTGTTTCTTGCTGCCCTTCGGAAACACTCTTGAAATGTCGATTCCTACCAACCTCAGCTTGACACATTAATAAGATCAAACAACAAGACAAGGAACAGAGAGCACTTACAAGCATTTCTCCGTGACACCCATCAGCTGAAGAATGTGTCCGAACTTTGAACTTAATGTGCAACTAACCAGTTACAGGGGTTCTCTCTAATCACAGCATTGCTAAGAGGATCAGACCCAATCCAGCTTAATTAAAAAAAAAATTAAAAAATCACACAACAACTTTCAAAAGTGCAAGCCAAAACTCCAGGCTGTGGTCTTGACTGTGGCAGTGACTCGCATAAACAGTGGCCAAAGAGTCACTTTCTATATCCTCATTTGCAGCTTGGGGACAACGTTCTTCACCGTCCAGAGCCCAACATTAACTAGTTAATATGCAAAGCCTTATTTGTTTTCTAAGTATTATTTAAATTCCACAGTACTGAACCGCTAGGAAAACACTTAGCAGCAAGTTGTGTTTTTTTTCTAAACAGGTGACACTCGCTATTCACTCTCGGCTGCTACAGCAATCCCAGTTCTCACAAACAATAAAATCTACAACCGTTGACATCAAAAGAACTACACTCAAAACACAATTTTTCACAGGTAAATACTTAAAAAAAAGTCAGTTTTACTTTCTATGTACCCGTAACTTTATCTCGTCACATTTATGAATTATGGCATAGTCTTTCCCTACAGATTTTCACACTGGTTTTCTGAACATGGTGCACTTTCCTTGTGTTCACAGACCACGTAAACCTGTTGCACCCTGTATGATTATTTACTGCTCCACTCTCCTTGTAGACTCCATACCAACTGCAGTGTCACTTAACATGTTAAGGCACAATGAAGAACAGCAGGAAAACAGTACAGGTGTATATAAGCAATGACAGTTCCCAGCTAACCTGGGCAACGGGCAGTAAAGCGCTCCATCTCTGGCAGCTTCACCTGACGATAACTGAATTTTTCCAAACAGGGTAAGCAATAAATGGGTCCTGAACACTAAGTGAAATATATGCCTAGAGGCAGAGCCTCCATCACACAAAAAACGATGGCAACAGAATGTAGCAGTGACAATAAAAGCAAATACATCGGAAAGATAAGCAATGCTGATCCACAATTAAAGAACTATTCTTTTTTGGTGAACTATCAAGCTACCATATTAATAATTGAACTTTTATTTCTCTGCTGCTTTAAAGCAGGATATTTATTACTATTAATTCTATTGCAGTAGTACCTTGGGACCCCAGGAGAACTCCGGGTCCCACTGTACTAGACATTATATTAACAAAAAGTTACTAACGCTTGGAATAAACAGAGATGAATAGCAAGGATCATATCAGTCAAGGAAGAGTTCATCTTCCAAAAGTCTCTGTGGATGCCACTGCACACAGCTTGTGCTAGAACAATGTGTATTTTCTCCTTTTTGTGTCTGTAGCTGAGAATCACCCTTTGTTTCTGCGTCTCATGAAGATCTCCCGTAAAAGTGCAACAGCAGGAGAGTTACCTACAAACATATAAACTGAAAGAAGAAAAATATTATATGTGGCTACTTGCACATGTCTTGAGAGTTACAAATCGTGATTGAAATATCCCTGGAAAGAACACTATGCCCAAGTGTCTACGTGCTTGTTCAAGAAAGGGGATGAGTTTTACCTGCCACTTAAATTCCCTAAGATCTGCACCGGCACATCCCCGAGAGGTGAGCGCGGTACGTGCACCTCTGCTTCAACGCTGGAACCGCGTCGCCCCCCACGGGGTTCAGCAGTGAAACAGGTTCCCACAGAGCATCTCCCGTACCTTGTATCTGTCCATCGGATCTTCCTGCTGCAGCTGGCTCTCTCGCATTGTTTGGTACTCTCTCTCATATTTCTTCAGCTTCTTTGTTGGCACCTGGGGAACACATTTGGAAAACATGCATTTAAAGATTAAAGAAACACCGGAAAGGCTGTCTGAAAGCTCTCCTTGCAAACAGGAAGCCAAGGAAGTGCTGGAAAGCTGCTGCTGAAGTCAAGTCACTCCCCATTGCCCCCCCTTCCCTGCTCAGCAAGCCATGTCAAACACTTACCAACACACTTCACATCGACACAAATCTTTCTGTGCCTACTACTGTTAATTATTCAAATATTTAAAGGAAAACAAGAGTGAAGTACAGACATTTTAATAAGACTAACAAGAAGAAAAAAATGCGCGAACAACACGAGTGAGAGAACAGGGAAGAGGAAAATATCCTTTAATAGGTATGAATCAACAAAACAATGCCTTAGCAAGAAAACTGTTAACCGTGAGATTAGGAGAAAGGAGTGTGCATGCAAGACGACTTGGCAATTCCCTGGGGGAGATCAGAGTAATGTTTTTTTATTGCCGAAAGAGTATTAATATCTAAATTATCGACTGTGACCAATGCCCTCGTGCAGTTTGGCATCAGACTCCTCCGAGGCCGAGGTGGAGACGCTGCAGTGCTCGCTTCCAGCCGCAGCAGGGAAACAGTGAGGCGACTACACAGAAATCACAAGCAAATTCGGTAAACAAACATGCAGAAAGGTCAAGTCCCAGACAGCTTCATTTCTGGGAAACCACAGCTTCAACTTGAAACAAGGTACATCAAGAACACTTATGTTTTTTTAAACAAAGCACGGAGATCCTGGGCTTTACTTCCACCTTTTAGTTGGGTACCCTGTGCTACATGAGCGATCCCGTCTTTCTCGAGACCTTTGGTAGCATGACTCCGTCCCCACCGTACAACAACAAGAAGCCTGCCCTGCTAAGTGTCGGCTGGCAGCAGTAGAGATCCCGAACATGATGTACCATCGTGACTTGTAAACACACACTTTTCCTGGATCTGTTTTTTATATATATATATATATATATATATATTTATATGTCTGTTCCTCTTGCCGATATTGATCGTGTCTAGCTGACTCCTGGTGTGAGGACATGCCACTGTCACCTTGCCTTAGGGCAAAACATTGCTGCCACTGAGCAGAGATACGAGTTTACGTGTACTTCTGGTGTTGCTTTTCCCTTTACTGGTTTTCAACCTAATGCGTCCTTCCTCTGTGATACGGAAAGGGACCAAGCAAGTTCTCAGCGTCACTGCAGAGGCCTCTGGGAGGTACAGGTAGAAAAAATGAAACCCATGATCTGCAAAGCACAGTTACAGGGAGCATGAATAAAGCAGCACTAACAGCCACAATTACTAATGTAATATTAAGCCAACCCCCCTAAACAAAGCAAAGCGGAAACGGTAAACATAAAAACATGAAGCACTTAGGACAAACATACAAGAGAGTTTCACTTTGTTGACTCTTACAAAACACAATGAAATGAAACTGACTAAATCAGAGACCCTTTTTTACCTTTCAACTAAGCAACCTTAAAGGTGTGAACCCAGCCCGTTTTGTCTTAGCTGCAACTTGAAACTGTTGAGGCTACTTAATATTTCAGAATAAGAAATCATTTCAGAGTAGTATTGTAAACGAAGCCAAGCAATCACACATCCGAAGCCCGATCCGTTCCCTCCCTCCACGGTGCGCACTGGGATCATACTCAGAGCAGCAGACCAAGGCTCCCAGGCTGGGGTGTTAGGAGGACACCCTCCAAAACTCCTTCTCCTGTGCTATTGTGGAGTTTTGTGCTCCAATATGCAACCAGCAGAAAATAAAGATAAATATGAGGGAGAGGTTGTGGCGCAGTATGGCAAAAAGGTGCAACATTGGTCTAACTTAGATGATCTGTTCAACCAAAGATATTCCTGAGTCTTGATGCTTTTCATTAAAGCCTTTAAGGTACACGTGAGAAGTCTTATTACACAGAGAGACAAGCCTCCCATTGACACAGCCGCACGAATACTTAGTAAGAATCCCACTGTCTGAAGGAACACGGAGGTGTAAGATTTTTATTTTTTTTTTTAAATAGGGAGAAAACAGTGGAAAGCAAAGGTAAAAGCTGCATAATCACAATGCTTTCCCCCCCCAGCAGTTCTCCCGTGTTTATGCAGAGGTGCCGTACGCACCCCAGCCCGGCGGCGGCTGTCGGGGACTGTCTCCACCGACCACCGCAGCCACCACCACCGGCTTCACCTTTACAGCTGCCCGGAGCAGCATCACCATTTTCCCTTTAACCACGAGATCTGCTTAAATTACTTGTGAACAAAAATCGTAGTTCTCTCCATAGTCCACAAGATACAGGCAAAATACAGCATAAAGGTAATGATGTGACTCTTACCGAGAGAGGAAGAGGGATATAAAGCACCGCTGTGACCCAAATGCCTACGCTGAGCACTGTGACACAGCTGTCCCTCGCCAGGCTGAGCCTGTGCCTGAAGAGGCGACCGCTGCTTCTTGGTGACAGCCTCGCACGCAGCAGACGCTCTCCTTCCTCAGTTTTTAAATGTTAATTTTTTAAGCTGCACGAGAGGAGCCTTATTTCTCTGGTTTCACCTTATTTTCTTATCGAGATGAAGCAGAATTTCACTTGCACAGAGTCTATTTGACACTTAATCATCTGCTTCAACACCACCAGAAACTAACCTGAACAACCTCTCATCAAAAACCTTTGGAGAGCAGCGGAGAACGAGAGTCAGCCGCTTCATTTAACTCTGCTCTCCACCGTCTTTACAGTCCCTGCTTCCACTCGCTGACAATTAACCATTTCTTAATGCCTGGTAACTCTTCCCACCAACTGTTCTTATCTGTATGTTCTCCTTTACTTTCTTAAATTTTAATTCACAGCAGCTCTGTGGCTGCACGAGGGATAAAGTCCCTCTTTCACCACCGCAGGAGCTGCCCACGAACGCTGTGGCCGTGGCCTGGGATAAGAGACGTGCCCGGTATGCGCTCCAGCAAGCAAACAGCCTGGCAACACTTTCCTACCCATGATAACAGTCAGTAATCCCTGAAACAGGGATCAAATCACAAAAGGAGTAAGCATCAGGGTGTAAGGGGGTATCTTGTGACACAGAAAACGGCTTCTGCGCTCGCTGAAAGAGTATCAACTTCTGCATGTTAGTATCGATTTATGCCACAACTTTTAACTGCAAAGTACTTAAATTCAGTGAAAGTCTGTCTTAAAGGTTGGGGGTGGGGGGAGAAAATTCCTATTAGAAAACCAGTCCATACTAATCCACTTACCCCATAAAATATAAACTTGAGCGGGTATGCTTAATAACTTCGGCAGGGACTACGCTTCACTGTTACTGTCTATTCAGCCACATTACTCAAAGGAGTTTGATAATTTATTACAGCACTTTCTTCTGGGTATACACTAATAAACGAAAAAAAATACATTTAAGAGCCCATTTCCATATTCCCCAATTTAAATCTCTGAAACGGTTTGTGAATTCAACAAGGGACTTCTCTGTAAGCCCTTTCACAAGTGCAAAGCACTAGCTATGCTTCAATCTTCATGGATTGCTCCTGAACAAAGTGTGCTCATAAATTTTCTGTAAAAGCTTCTGCAATATTGATTTCTTCTTTCTTTAGCACCATTGGGTATATTGGCTAGAACTGATGGTTGTCAAATTTAGGAGACTCTGACGGTTTATAAACATTGCTCATCTGTTTATGTCGGCATCTTATCTCCTTGATTCGTTTTATTTTATTGTGTTCAAGCATAAAATCATGTCGCAACTAGTCGTACGTCGAGAAAAAGCCATGCAGAGCATCTTAATAAAACATCCACGCAAAAGAACCGAACAAGCAAAACCTCTTTCCGAGGAAACCCAACAGACTAGTGCACTGAACGCTTGAAGGACTCACTGCAGTGAGGTGGTACCGGGCAGGTGAGAAACAGAAATACTTCTGTTTTCAGCTGCCCCCCTGTTCAGCCCGGGCTGGGAAGATCTGCTTCACCTTCCCCGGCAATGCTGCGCGCTGGCGGCATGCCGAGCATTGGCATCCGCTCAGCTCCGGGAGACCTTTCCCTCCTTCTGCAACTCCTTCGGCTGTTTACAGACAGCTCAGCCTGACCTCGCAGGACTAATAAATCACACATCCACGGCTCCTTCCTCCGAAATCTTTTATTGCTCTAATGAAGCAGGAGCACTCAGAGGAGGTACTTATCATTATGTTCATTTGACAGCCAAGGAAATGGAAGCAGAGATGTAAAATGATTTCCTGAACATGCTGAAGACAGCCAGAGGCTGATCCAGACAGAAAAATCCTATTACCTGATTTCTGATTTCCAGCACCGCCACAATGCCAGGCTGAGCAGTATCTCCTTCCCAGATTCCCGCTTTATCTAGCACTGCATAAACACTCCAAAAATACATTGTCCCATCACACTAACGATGTAACCAATATTCTGGGACCTCTGCACTCTTAATATTTTTCCTCTCTAGTTCTCACCTCAATGTGGAAGGGAAAAAAAAGAAAAAAAGGAAAAAAGCCAATTAACAGAATGTGCAATGCTTTCCTTTCCCATTTTTGAAGCCGGTGGCTGACTTTCTGTCTCGCTGGCGATGGATTTGCTCGGTATGTCTGACTGAGGCGGGGAACGTGCACCCCCCCTGGTGAGCGATGCCGGAGACCCCGCGCTGGCTTTGGGCGAGCGCCGCCAGCAGCCGCCGGCCGCAGCCCAGCTCCCCTTTGGCCCTTCCACCGCACGCGTCCCGGGCTGCGATGCCCGTGAGACGGCCAGGCCCTCCCGCGGCTGCGGAGCGGGACCCTTCCCCAGCGCCGGTGACGGGGCCAAGCCGCGTCCCGCAGCCCGGCCCGCGGACAGGAGCGCCGGCTGCGGGAGGCCCTCACAAACCACCGCGGCCTCCGTCCCTCTCCGGGAGATACCAGTTACGCTTCTGCCTAACTCATTTTCTTCGCATTATCATTTAAAACAATATTAAAAGCAAGTTAACTTCAAAAAGGCGCTTGGTTCTGCAAAGCGTGTCGTGTGAGGGCTGTAAGCTTTGAACAGAACCTCAGACAGCAGATTAGCAACAACAAATTTCAGATCACCAGCGGCGTCTCAGTTCACACTCGCAGTTGTTGTATCGATTTGTTCTAGTTAACACTTCATATTTAAAACAACCAAATCAGGTTCAAGGAAGGATAATATAGCTCTATTTAAACACTTTATTAGGCCAAATAAACATACGAAGAAAACAACTCAGTGCTCTCCTGGTCTGTGCAGCCATTGCTATGGATAACTGCACCACCCTTTTCTTAAAATGCAGTTGCCAAAAGGCACGAAGAGTATCTTGCAATGTCTGTCACTGGGAATAAGATTCAGAAGCATATAAGAAGTTCAGTTTTCTTTTGGGAGGATGCAGTGATGTCAAAGAAAGAACAAAACCCACAGTAACACGTTGACGCAACAGACTCGTCTCTTGGATTAGACTTTAAAGGGGGTGAGTGGGATTTCATATTTAGATATTATGCAATGCAATCGCAACAACTGTATCTCCAATGAGATGCCACAAGCATGAAATCTGACAGGTAAAAGGACAAATCAAATTTTCTCACAAAACTCTATTTGCGCTGGGTACTCTGTAGAGAAGAAAATCTGCAGCATTCATTTGCAGAA
Organism: Dromas ardeola; assembly: GCA_013398915.1. Lineage (NCBI taxonomy): Eukaryota > Metazoa > Chordata > Aves > Charadriiformes > Dromadidae > Dromas > Dromas ardeola. The sequence continues at coordinate 341,117 of VYZM01019516.1, read as the reverse complement.
AAAATGTAGGGATTAAAATCAGCTGCTACCTAAAGAAAATCCACAAGCTGGAACACAGCTTGAAGAATTCCCTTTTCTCCATTTGTCACCGTGTGGTGAAGGGCTCGCTGACAACAGGCTGTTTCACCGCAGGTTTGAAACCAAGTGGAACAGCCCTCATCAGTGTCTCACCTTGCTACAGCATCACATTCAGGACTCAGACATCCCCCACTCTGAAACACACCATAAATCCCATCTAACCCCTGGGTTCGGGGCAACACGATCAAAAACGTTTCTGTGAAGCAGCCTCTCAGATGTCTTCTGATTCCAGCACTATCCTCATCGCAGCCTGGCTTTGGATGAAGGTGGCTCCACAGTGCTGTTACTCACTTGAGCTCGCGTGTTACACGCAGCACAATTAAAGCCCCGAATATCTGATGCTGTTTTACCATCTACGCTGGCAGGAAGGAGACGTTCCCTGAAATTCGTTGGAAACGTACATTGTGTTGGAGAGATTGTCTGCTTCCCGCGTGCCCATCTGAACGCCTGCTGCAGAACAGCATCTCTCTGCACCTCGCCTTTGGGAAAAAGAACTGATAGAAATGCTCTTTTTATATCAGCAAAGCAGCTTGCTCCACGCCAGCACACCCAAGTATCCCTTCCTTGCCAGGGGAGAGTTTCCTTCCTCCTGCAAGGCCACCTCGTTGCCAGCTCTGCAGGTGTAAGACCTCCTGAAGACAGTCTTCAGGATAACACAAATCTAATTTCAAAGCTGGCTGGAGGCAAAGGAAAACAGCTTTGCCGTGAGTTTTTATTTTTATTTAATTCTTCCACATCAGTTCATAAGCAAAATATCTCAATTGCAACCAAGACACCCACAGGAACTTATAAGAAGAGGGAAAAGGCAGGTTACAAGATTTACAGAGTACCTGCACAATTTGCTGGGATTCAAAATGCCAGTGGCGCCAGCCAGTGATGCTGGATGATTTCTAGGACCAGATCCTTTTGTCAGATTTTAATCTCTACAATGTACTTCCATTCATCTAAACCTGCTGAACCTGGCATAACACTTTGTGCTTCCATAGCCCCGCTGTTTTAAAGATCTGCTTAGTTAGGCTTAGTTAGCAATACAGATAACCAAGTTAAAAAGAGTAAGCTCAGACCGAGAGATATTCAATAAGCCTCATGGTACAGCAATCCAGCGGCAACCCAGGAAAAGAGAACGAAATTCAGACTCCCTGAACAGTAGCTCTAAACAGCGGTGTGTACCTTAGCACTCACCACAGTGCTTGTGTTTGAGAGGCACATATATTGACCGCAGGGGAATCTGCATTTTTAAAAATAAGGGCTCAAGGAACGCACGTTCTGCCTTGTGGCAGAGCATCTTCAAAACACTCCTTTTCAGATCCCTGAATCGGTTTTCAGCATTCAAAAATTCATTTTCACTTTGAGATATGGAGGGCTTATTATCCACTTCAACTCTATTTGTTTTAGCAAAAAAAGAGACACCCTGAGTGGCTCAAAAGCAGTGCTTGGAAATGGCTGATTATTTGATATACTTGCAGCTGCTGTCAGGCAGCTCACCCAGACAAAAAGTGCTTCCTCTGGCGTACAGATAAGGGCTATAGCATTGAGGTGCACGCCGTGAAAGGCAACAGCTATATCCACTTTGTCTGCAAGCACCCGTTTTGCATTTAAATTAGCCCTGGTCAACAGGAATATCGTTGTTAAGGATACCAATATTTGAAACATTCTAGATGGAAAATATCTGGGTACACATCATTTTTATTATCCGGCATAACCTAAAGAGTGCCTGAACAATGAGATCTCTGCTACAAAAGACTATATAGGCTAAATGAAACCACTTATATATCCTGAGGCCACAAATTAGGATCAGGTAACTGGGGGAACTGACACTCTGACAGCCCTGCTCTGTAAAACACAGTTATTATGAACAGCAGCAGTTTTTCTATTGCAGAATTTATTCTTTGGTTTGTACCTCATAACGTAACAGTTCCAAGTGGTTTTGTCTGCCTTACACACATACACCTCTTGGTATTCAGCATTTGGTGCTGAATCCTCGGTGACTATGCAAAATCAGACCCTTGGCTCTCTCCATTTTGAGGGACATCATTCGTTCTGATTTAGATCTGCCCACAACAATTTTAGAGCTTTGCTTGTACTTCTTGGCACATCACAGCAATAGAAGAGAAGGGAGAGCAGGAAGACAAGTGAAATCTTCACCACCATCCCTGTGACAAGAGAATCAGAAATTCAGAAAAAAGTCCCCAGCGATTTTCTTGCATCACTCAGCAAAAAACCAACCCGTTCCCAATACAGAAAGTAGCTAAGCTGTCTTAGGGTTCTCCTTCCGACCTTGTTTATAGGATGCTGAAACTAACACAGTCCTAGCTCACTATCACGCGTAAGGGAAAATTGCCAACACAAGGCTAGCAACTGGTCAGTAACCAGGTTCAAAATATTGTATTATCAAGGTTGTAAAACCTGTCCCATTGAACATACTTAGTCCACAGCTTCCAGCTAATAAACCCCCGGCTGAATACATCTTCCAAAACCTGCCATGAGACTGGCGAAACCAGTTGCCTGTCCTGACTGTGCTGAGTTATCAAGCCACATTTTGTCTCCTGTCACACTCTGTGCCCAGCACAAGATGAAAAAAAATTACACCTCTTGAGATGGAGGATGGGTGCTAGATCACAACTCTGGACCGTATGCCCCGGTAAGCCATATCCACCAGTAAGAACCTCGCAGTATTCTTTGAGCGCACCTTCTACGTGTCAATATTATTCACAATCAATTCTTTGTCGCAGTACCAAGAAAACTGTAACGCTGTCACACTTTAAATTTGCAAGTCTGTTTAAATTCACAGTCAGGCTTCTCTGATGTGTGGTGAGGTGCTTGATGCTAAAACACTTTTCATTACTTTTACAAATATTTCAAATCCACAAGTTACTAAGAGCAATTACTTCTTAGTGCGTTACTCCACTAGCAGAAAATAGATACATTTTTCATATTAAACCTGAACCATTATACATTTACACTCAGGACTCTACGATCACTTCTGTTACGTGAAATACTGTTATCTGTATTTCAGCAACTAACACAACTTTTACCACATCTTCTCAAAAGCCTTGCCTTTCCTCTGCTTGCCCAGCTCCATAAACACTACTGCTAAAACCCCAAAATAAAAAATAAATTCTTTAAAACCACACATTAAATAATCAGCATTTTGAAAATACAAGTGGGACAGCATCCCACTTCCAAGATATGAGAAACGCTCACTGAAGCATTCGACTGCAATAACTAATCCTTGCCCTGCTCTGTTATCTCTGTAATCCTTCATCTGCTGAGGTTTCCCCAACAACTTTAAATGAGGCTCCGGGTTTTGCCGTATTTGCACCCTCCAGCCTCTGTGGTAGCTGCAGAAGGCCTCGGCACCGGGCTGGCAGGTGGCTGGAGGAAAGGCAGGCCAGGAGAGTCGAAAAGCTCTAGTCAGCCATTAACGTGTGTGTGTGAGCGGCTGCTGGGGAGCATCCCCGGGGACAGGAAGGGCAGCACCGCGCGTCAGCCCCACGAGACACAAAGCAGCCGTACCAATTCACAAACCTGTATGTACAAGGCTGCTTTTTGGGTTTTAAGCCTTCTGCTGTTTTAAACCGGCTGCGTTCACCACCTCCCCTGTGCGGGGACCTGCGCTCATCCATCACGTCTAGCTGAGACCCCATCAGGCTAATCAATTACCAATGAACTCAAGACCTTCCACTTTATCATCTAGCGGGGAAAATCCCAAGAGCATCTTAAGCACTGACCAAAGCAAGAAGTTTGCACCAGGCAGGAGAGGCTGAAGGCGGAAGACGGAATGTGGCCGTGCTGCCAACTTCTGCTGGAAAACCGAGCTGCTGCTGCCGCTGAGGAGAGTGCCCTACAAAAGAAAGGGCTCCTGCAAAGGGAAAACACCCGCTTTTTGCAGAAAAGGAAGCCAAGCATCAACATCTAGCTCCCACTGTTTTCACCCTCTGGTACCAACAGGTGCAAAGCAGCAAGCCCAGTTTTCTTTCCAAGCTCTCTGCCCCATTCCTCTTGCCATGGAAAGGAGGAGACCCTCAGTTTTGGGACAACAGAATTCAGTGTGCCTGACCTGCGATGGAAGCTCAGCCTGAGTCTGGACATTCTCTGTGTGCTTGTTCTTCCTTACGCACTTAGATTCTGTCATCTCCAAGGTAAAGGACAAACAAATGCCATGATTCCTTAACTTGGCATTACTTTGATGACTCTACCTTGTAGGAAAACTACAACGCTTTGTATATACACGGAGCTTTGTCTTGGCATAACTAAGATGCTACTCTGAAATCAAACCACCTGGATTTTTCTTAGCACAAAAGACAAGCTTACAGCTTTAAAACACCAGCGACCAGCATAACCAGCACTCCAGTCAATGTATTTATTTTTTTTTCTAAGTTCATGTTGACGCAGCTAGAAGGAAACAATAAAGAAAAAAACGTGTGTATTGAATGGTGCATGAAAGCACAAACCGAACAAGATAAAACCCAATGAAATACATTTTCCAACTTTGGCAGTGAATTTATGCCAAAGTCTTCTGATAACTGGGTTCAAAAAAAGTGAAAATTGTTGTAGACAATGAAGACAGAATATTTTTAACTAACACATTCACCTACACAAACTCTCTAGTCCATCTTCTAGTAATTAAGAAATTAGGTTTCTATAAAGAGATTAACTGCCTTTTTATCTAGTTTTAGCACTCCTTTCAAGGTTGATGAACATACTGATCCCAGAGACGCTGACAGAACACTGATAAATATGTGTACTTTGCATTTGCTATGATTACATACAAAGCTTTTGGGTTTGTATATAGCTTTACTAAGGTGGGATGTATTATGTTAATGGCAATCTACAAGAAAAGACAAGCGAGGTAAGAAAGCCGAAGGCTTAGAATTCATGAGCTTCAAATCTTTAATTTGACCCACTTCACTTTCTCATCTTAATTTGATGACTACTGAATCTAACAGAATTGAAGTGGCTGTTATCAATCTTACCTCAGTTACCTCACCGGTGGGGAGAGAAATAAGATAAGTGCTACTTTATTCTAATTTAACCATTTCTGCATTTAAATGTTGAAAAATGGCCTTACAAAGTAACTCATCAACTGCTCTTCTTTAATTGCAGAGGTTCATGCTGATACCCAACACATTCAAGGTCATTAAAACTAAAGACCTATAAAGACTAAAGACCAATAATGTCTAGAAACTTATTTCAAATGGGCTTGTAATGACAGAAACAGACGTAGAGTTTCTTTAGTGCCCAGAAAAACTTATATTGCTTTTCCTGGAATTCTTTTTAAGAAAAAAATGAGGAAGCTCCAGAATACTGAAATGTCCTGATTTTGAATGTTTAATCACAAAGATTCTGTTCTTATTTATAAAAGGTTTATTTGAGACATTGCTTAAATAATTCCGCCTTGATCCAATGACAATAAGAGGGCAGCAATAAGAAATGCTTTCAAACATGAAAAGAAACAGAAAATAATATAGGTTATTAATGAGGAACAAATAAAACAATAACTAAAACTAAATGTAGAAGAAAAAAAGTTTAAATTCTTTCTTGAGTTTTGTTAGAATGGACTTGATTCTGGAGCATATTGAAAACAAGAGGATTCCTAAGCTTTGCTCGTATGCATTAATAATTAGAGCTTGAAAATAAATATGATTCAGCAGACTCGTAATTGTCCAGAAAACAGCTCTGCTCTGTTAGAAACCAGGCTGCAGGCTTTTATGCAGAGCAGAAGTACTGACAGAACTAGCAGATGAGATCTCTGGTCCACCAATGTAAATTTTTAGTAAATCCTTGAAAACAGTAGAGATTGACTTAGACCAGAAGAAAATCCTGAATTACCAATATTTAAGAACCAAAACCCAAACCATCTGGATGACTTTTGTTGGTTAGCTGAAACTCCGAAACCCACACAAACGCCTTGCAGAGCTGATAGGGATCCAGTAGGTAACTAGAGTAGGAATGTAACTGGTTCCACACCAACATAATTTTATAAAATGTAGGTCCCATTTTGTTCTTTACCTACAGGTTCAATTGATAAAAGTAACTTCACAGTTGTAACACTGTTCTCTAGCACTGGATTCACCATCACATGGTAGATTTATTTAAAAAAAAAAAAGAAACAAAATCCTCAGAATAGTATCCGATAGCCATAAAGCATGAATTAAAAAGCTTAGGAAATGGGTCAAAAAGCCACTGTCAAAGGGAATCGTTATTCAATGACATTTTTCACTTTGGGTTACTGACATCCTAAAGGGTGCCTTCTGGGACTCATAAAGGATCCAGCCCTATCAAACATTACATCAGTGGACTGGAAGTGAAAAATACAGTCCCATTAATAAAATGTGCAGATGACTCATGGATAGAAAGAGCAGTAAAGAACAAGAGAAGGACCAGAAAATTGCAAACATATATTTGAATTCCTGGAAATAGCTTACTCAAACACAACACATCACTGTACCGACTCCTGACCAAATGCATGCAGGGCTTAACTCTACTGCAGCCTGGAGGAGTAGACCTCCAGCTGGGGTTGAATCCCTTGAAGAGATGGAATCAGTCCCAAGAAAGTACCGTTTGGACCTTTGCAGAAGTTTGGAAACTTTTCTGCTCTCTGGGACGAAATGGGGATGGGGGAGTGGGAGGCAGATGCTGTGAAAGCAGCCTGCCATCGGCTGGGCAAGACTTAGCTCTCCCTCCCGCCTCCCCGCCTGATGGCAAGCTGACCAAAACAACCCTTCAAAAACATGCTCATTTAATTTTTAATTTTTTTTTAATTGCAACAGCATCATTCATAACACAGCCCCACAAGCAGCTGCATTGGCGCCGTTCAGGAGGCCATGCATTGTGGTGCGGGACTGGGAATGAAATGCTGTGGAGAGAAAGGCAGGAGATCCCATCACTGAGTCCCGTACTGCAATACTGCATCTAGGTCCTGGGAGATTCAGATGGGAAAAAAAGAGGATGCAGAGCAGAGCCACTGAACTGTTCTGCGCAGGGTGTAAATGCCTCTCAGCAGGAGGTTTAAGAGCCCGGGCTCCACAGTTTGCACAAGAGAGCGCAGACAGCTGAGCTGGTCACAGCATGTAAGTACCTTCACAGGGATAAAATAAGTAATGGTACAGAATGCTGTACTCTGTCACAAAAATGTGTGCCAGATCCAAGAGGAGAAGCTGAAACCAGAACGAAGCTAAATGAGACGTCAGAAACATTGTGAACAGCACGAGATGAACAGATTACCATGGGAAATGATACCTTCCCCAGCTCCCGTTACACTCAAATGAGAGCTGGATGCTTTTCCAGAAGAGCATTTAAGAGAGTTTTTAATTTTGAAAAAATGCTACTGGAATGAAGCTGGATGAGAGAGATGAAGCTCAGATAACTGAAAGAGGAAGATCTGCCTAGCCTTGGCCTCTGTGAGCCAGTGGGCAGGATGAACCACCTCTCTCGCTTCCATGCACTTGAACCTTGACACCAAACACGAGCTGCGCAGTGATGCTGTCAGGCTCGGATGGCACCACAGAGCGTTTAACGGGAACGGGAAAACCATCAGGCCGACGTGCACTGATGCAATACCAACGACCAGGGCTGGGTGTAACCCAGCGGCAGCTGAGGGCTTCTCCTGACAGTTCACCCCCCTGCCCTCCCCGCCTGCCGAAGGCTGTGACTGTCCCCTGCCCCCACACCACAGGCTGCGGCTTCACCTCTGACAGGTTCTACTCTGCATCAGTAACATCAACCAGCAAAAACGTGCCGCACATTGAAGGTTTAGGACAGCAGAAAACAAATGGGACGCAGTATAAAAATAAATAGGCCAAGGTATTTTAGTACCAATTATTCATTTTATTTAATATTTATTTAATTATTTAATTTATTATTTAATTATTTAATTTAAAATAATAATTATTTAATATATATTTAATAATAAAGGAGTGATGAAGGTCAAATAAGCCTGAACAAGAATAAAATTGTACGCCAGGTACACATCACCATAATATAAAACATACGCTTCTTCACTGTTTACAAGTTTCACATTTAGGGCTAGATTTGTGTCTGTTAAAGAAGCACTCTGCCAGTTTTATCAGACGAGCATAATGAAATCTGGGTTTAGTAGCAGGAGGGACCAGGAGCTTCCCCATGGCAGGTAAACGACCTCCTCTCTGGCCTACAGGGATCTGTGGACGACAGGGGATGTATGGGTGTTTCACACCGCAGACGCTGCGCCACTTTTCCTAAATATGCTGGAACTTCAAGACTTAAAAACATGGGAAATCCAAGGAAGGGATTTTATTTTAATGCGTTTAGCTTTAACATCCAAAGGTGCCAACCAAGTCTTAATGAGAAAAAAAATTGCAGCCAAACCAATATTCGTATGCATTATTATACTCTCAAATCTAAAATAAGTTAGTAAGCAAACTGTAGTCTGATATGACAATCCATTTAATTAGCTTTATACGATCACTTTCCTTCACCAACTTCTAATCTTGTTGAGTTTCAGAGGAAGAAGATAACATTGTGGGGCTGACTCCTTAAAGCAGAATAAAAAAAATAGAATTTTTAGAAACAAAAGTTCAGGTGGTATTTCATCTTATTTTTACTATTCCATATAAACGTGGCTCATTTGATTTCTTTGGGAGATTGAAGATTTGTACTGGTAAAAGAAACTGCAGAAAAGCTAATGAAACCGGAAAGGTGACAGGTATGAGTGGAACACACAAAATTATTAATAATCGAAACAGTGAAAGAGTGGCTGGGTCCTGGAATCACAAAAGGGACTTGAGCAATCAGGGGAAGTGAAAGACAAGAACTATTAGAGCTTTTGTTTTTCTGGATCACCTGTTTAACAAATAGAATTTGTTATTTTATTTGTTATACACATACATAAGAAAATTTTTGCCGCTCCAAATACAAGGTGAGAGGATCAGGGCAGAACCTGGCTGCTCCTTTCCCACAGAGGAGGAAGAGATGGAGGCGAGACATCCCGAGAGCAGGATCCCTCCCTTCTGCTGGGAAGGGAAGAGAAGGGAAGGGCGCAGTGGAGGATTCCTATCTGCCGGGAAGAGCCAGTTCTCTTAACAGCGACCACCCAAACTCCATTATTCCTCCTCTGGCAGTAGCGCGCCAGCAGCAATGCCACCCAGGGAAAGACGGTCTTCAAAAGCTCAAATGCTGCCAGCTCCTCTTCACTGCAAGACTCCACACGAGGCAGAATTAGAGACTCATAGAAAAAATTAGATTGGAAGGGCTCTCCGGTGAGCATATAGACCAACCTCCTGCTTAGGCAGGCAGAGCTTCAAAGTCAGAGCATCCTGCTCATGAAAGTCTCCAAGGATGGAGATGCCAGGCCTCCCTGGGCAGAACCGCTTTCTTTCCCTAGTCTGAGCCAGAGCTGGCTTCGCTGCAAATCGTGACCATTTCTTATTGTCCTGTCACTCACTGCATGCCTCCGAGAAGAGTTCGGCTCCATCCTCTCTAGGACCTTCTTTTAGGTGGCAGGAGGCTGCAATTAGATCCCTCCTGAGCTTTCTCTTCTACCGGTTAAGCTGCCCCAACCCTCTCATCCTTGCCCCGTGAGGCTGCCCCTGCCTTCCCAGTGTCCCTCCGGTGGACTCGCTCTAGGTTGTGAACATCCTTTTCTCTGTGGGGGCTCAAAACTGGATTCAGTGTGTGAGACGCAGCCTCACAACTGATGGGTGGGAGGGAATAACCATTTCTCTTGACATACTGGCTGTGCTCTTGGTAGCGCCGCCTCATGCACAGCTAGCCTTCCTCACCGCTGGGGCACACGCCTCACTCATGTTAAGTTGTCATCCACCACGACTCCTAACGCTCGTTTTGCATTGATGCTATCCAGGCATTTGGTCCCCAGCCTGCACAGATGATGGAGTTATTCCTCACCAGGGAGGAACCCGGGGAGGTTTTTGAACCTCAGGAGGTTCCTCTCAGCCCACCCCTGCTGAGGTTCCTCTGAAGGCACACCCACCTTCCCGCACGTCCACTGCTCACCCTCAAGCCTCTGTGACTTGAAAACCAAGTTTTTGCCATTGAAACGCAGGGTGCATCCTGAAGATGTTAAACAGCATCAGCCCTCAAAACCACCGTTCAGCCAGCTGCCGGTTAGACTTCCACCCACGGACCACTACGCCCCGCGCTCCTGTCAGGCCGCTCAGTTTTTCACCCACTTCGCAGTTCACCCATCCGCTGCGAACCTCCTCAGTCTGGCTTCGACGGGAAAATTGAGAGCCTGGAAATCATCATGGCAGAGTCTGCTGGCGGGTAACCACGAATTACTTCTATGAAATGGCTGATAATTCCCCTGAACACAGAGCTGAACACAACAAGGCAGGCAGGCAAATGAAAATACAATGAAGCTTTCCAGAAGAATGTCCTTCAACTCCGGATTAAGAGGATTATACCACTTAGTATACCATTTCATAACCCCTTGGGTCCAAGTTTTCTGCAGATAAGTTGAGAATGGAAATTTTTTTAGAGTAAAGCTACTCAATTCTTGCCCAAACTACACAGCAGTCCACTTCTATAAGCTGCTTTGCCTGTCTGTGCGAAGTAGTTTCAGAATAACTTGAATCTTGAAAGCAAGACCACACAGCAAAACAACCGTGTCACGGTTACACTGCAATATGACTAATTTTATTAAAATATATGTTGGAGGATTGCTATCACGCAGTGTTGCTTTGGAGCACGTTTAACAAAAACTTATCTCGATCATCTACATCCTGTTTAATTGTCTGGTATTTAAGTGCATCAAAGCAACGCTACAAAACCACTGCTACACTTTCCAATGAAAAATTCACGTTTTCCCTTGACGTGTGTTCCCATTGATGGGACCTGGAGAACAACAGAGAATTCTGATTTTCCTCATGAAGTTCATTACCTGCGCGGCACTGGACGTGTCAGACGGTTACACAGGGCTGGCCTGAAGCACAAGCGACCCACGGCAGGTCTCATCTGGGCCTGGCCTGGTTTCGGAACTAACCCTTTGCCATGTCACGCCGGAACACGTGCCTCTCCCCTCTGAGCGAGAGAGGCTCCTGTGCGCCCTGACCGATTGCTCAACCCAAATGAACTATAATGAGTTACTAGTTGCAAGATTTCTGGAACTACAACAATACCATCCTTGGCATCCAAACTGCGGAACAGGATGAAAGCCTTTAAAGAACTTTTTTTTTTTTTTTTTAAAAACTTTTCTCTTCAACCAGAGCAGCATACTAGAAACTCCTTTAAAAATAAATGAAACCTGGATTTTGCAAACAAACAGATGAATCCCAGATTGCAAAAATACCTGTCCTATTAGCATGAACTCTCAGAATAAACAAAAACTCTGCAAATTCTTTCTGCAGAATTTTACTTTATGTACGGTACATACCTTTCTGCAATCTGGTAAAATGACCAGGACAGAGTCAACAGGATTTGCCCCAACTGATCCCAACTGGCAGTTTGTCCCATGATTAAACATAGCAGCAAAGAACTGAAAGAAACTTTCTGAGTCATCGTGTCTCACCCCTTCACAGCGCAGGCTCCCACGCACTGTCTAATCTTATCATAATCCCGTCAAGATTCATTTTAAACCTCCTCAGGTTGTTTGCACCATCATTTGCTTAGTTAATATACTTGAAAACCATTTAAAAGAGCAGTTAAGTATTTCTGATGTAAACCCTGCAAAAAACACATTTCTTAACTTATTTACTAGTACATAATGCGCTGAAATGTGTTCATGCTCTTTGATTAAGGACAAAAAAAGAGTTGATCAGAACATGTGCGTACACTAAAGACAATCATTAAGATCTTATAAATAATAGTAACAATGATACTGTTGCCTCCCACGGTTGTTCCACGTAAGTATCTCTGTTTACTAGGAGATAAGTAGTTCATTCATGGAGAATTTATTTTTTTTAAAAAAGTTATTTCATCACATTTTCAGAGTGGCAAAAATCAGGTAGAGCTGTAAGGTGGTGGTCTTCACACCAGTTACTCTCTCCTCCAGCCACTCGCAGCTGATCTGGAGGAATCTAGAGATACATAGCGCAATGTCTGTTACTTTTCCTCCCATGCTATACAGAACTTGAGAGGCCATCACCGAGCCCAGTTAAGCAGCACTTTTCAAAGATTTAAATTACAGGGCAAGCCATCCCTGAAATGTTTTCTTGCCACAAAGGTTTTAATCTAAACAGCTGCAGTACTGGTTCCAGAACGTGCAACAGCTGAAGACAGGAGGCATCAGGAGACCCCACTGTCATCATCCTTTGCTCTGAGGGACTCATCCAAAGGGCGTCTCCCAGCCCATCGGCGGACGCCTGGCTCCTGTTGGACCTGCTGCAACACCGAAAGATACTAGTTGGGGCTCCCAGCCCAAATACTAAATGCTGCCATAGCAATCTGCTAAGGCGAAAAAAGAGAAAAGGTTGTGGCTGGACAATTAATTAAGGTATGCTACGTATTTAAGAATATCCAGTGTGGAAAAAGTATGCAACTCCTAATGTGCTGGTTAAAGCCTACTTGGAGCCCGATTTCCAACCAGCTCATATTGAAGTATACAGTTTTGTGTACACTGGACTTCCACATTTATTAGCTTACTGTTCCAACAGAGTTTGTAAATTCTAGCGCAGAGGAGGCCAGAGACACAAAAAGACACGAGAATAAAAGGGACTGGTCAGAACTCTGGTTTAGATCCGGAGGTCTGCAGGAGACGAGTTCACTCACCCGAGATTTCCTGAGCAGGGACAGGCAGAAAAACCCAAGCAGGAGGTATGTGTAGAGAGGTTTTACACCAGATACCAACAAAGCAAATTTTGGTGAGAACACCTCCCTTTGTCATAGCTTAATGAGCTACCTGGATACACACACATGTACAGACCAAATTCTGCAAACACGAATGCTAAACTGGGTTGCTAACTAACTAGCCTGATTTGTATTTAGACTGAAATTTTAACTGTATCTGCTTTCAAGTTAAGCTCAACCCCTATACACGCATTTTTATTTTCAAAGACTTCTTTTGACCGCTCCTAGGTGGACTGGCTCACACATGGGCTGTAGAATTTGAGACCAAAGATGAATTCAGGCACCAGACTCGAGAGTCAAAATGCAGCTCCCTCCAAGTGCTGGGATCTCCACGAGGGAGGAAGATGCCCACGCTATACGTGCCATTTACATAAAGATATAGGCTATTTATGAAAAAAGGAAGTGGACGTTGAGCTAAAAAATTTTTAACAGATATTTATGCTGATTTCATAAGAACATATAGAAGTGTTAAATCACCAGTCCCATGCAAGGGACAGGTTTTCTTAGATTTAGTGATGACAGTGACCTACATCCCAGACCCTGGACATACATTGAGCATCTGGCCCAAATCTTTAACTGACATGCTAAAATACATCATTGTGTTTACATCATTTAGTGCCGATTTCATGGTTAGGTAAGTTCAGTCATTTGCCAGTTTAATTATTATTTCAAGTATTTTAAAAATATTATTTTAACTATTAATACTATTGAGCAAATCACCTTCTAAACTTAGTAGCCCAGAAAGATGCTATTTGACTAATCTTATCTCTTCTGAAGTAAAACGTTGTTTTAATATTGTTGATGCACGAAAACAAATTTCTGAAAAAGTAATAAAAAGAGAAAATAAGTAATAGATAGCTTTCAGCAGAAGGACTTCGCTATTGGAAAGAGTATAACCTGAGCATTACTGGCAAAGGAGCAAGAGTAACACCTACCACAGATTTGGGTTTGCTGACTGCCACCAGATTGGCCAGAAAGTCTTCATCATACAGCTGGCTAAAGACATGGGCATCGTAAGCCACCGTTATGGAGACTTCTTCCATCATTTTACCGGCAAGCTGCCGTTAGCAGCCGGAGCGGGCCGACAACCCCCAGCTGAACCTTGGCTCAGTTCTGTGTGGGTTGTTCACACCCACCTGAAGACGCTAATGAGGAAGGAGTGTCACCAGAGAAAATATGACCCAGCAAATCAGCTCCCCGATGCGTTTTCCTCTCTCAGGTGCCTTTTGTTGTCATGGGAAGCGCATACGAAACACCTGCTCACGTTTCCAACACTCAACGTGCAAAAGGCATTTGCTGGAGTTTGGTGAACGCTGGGGAAGTAGTTTTAATTCCAGTATGAGGCTAAAGATGAAAAAGCAGTGGCCAAACCAGATTAGTATTAAGCAAGAAAAGATCCGTCAGTGCTTGACAGCAGGACTGGAATCACTTCTGTTCTTCTCAAACTTTGTAGCAATTGTTTATTCTTTTTATCTGGTTTTCTCCCATGGAAAGCCGATATTCTTGTTAGCAGAGTCTCGCTTGCCAATAAATTGCTCCTTTTGCCTTATTTGTAAACTCGCAGAGACTGGTGTAATGATGATTTCTTTCAGACATTCCTTGAAATTTTCCACAAGTTTCTGAAACTCTCCTTTAAACTCTTGAAAAACACTCACTTTCTCTTTTACGCAGATCCAGATCGCATCTTGTGCCATGTAGATGCTTTATGATTTTAGGAGGAAGATGATGGCATCAAGTCGTAACCTTCCAAAAAGAGTCCTTCAGTTACCCATTCGTAATACAGGGTAAAACGGTCATGCGAAACACAACGAAGGCTGTAAGCTCTTCTTTGAATAAACTCATACCTCCACAATGAAATAAAACCAATTTATGCAATTGAAAGTTTCCACAGTAGAAGGTTTTCAACCTGAATCTGGGACTGGTTTGCTTTAAATCAAGCAGCGATGTGGTATCTCTTGTCTCTGAGTCCTAAACAGTGTAGCTGCCTTCCAGATTGCTCCTGACTTTCCAGTTCTTTTATTGTAACATCTATCCGACACAGAAAAAAAAAAAAGCAGCACAAGGAAAAAACTCTGAAAAAAACATTAAGAATCAATACTATCAATATTCTCAAAACTACGAATGAAAATCCAGAAAATAATAAGCGATCTGAAGAAACAAACAAAATGTCCCAAAAAGAAACTCCTTTCAAGGAGAGCGAGGCAAGATAAACCTCCTGACCAAATCACCACTTCTGCTTAGACTCATCCACTACCTATTTATCTTCTCTGGAAGCCTTTTGTTCTTCCTGGTGAAACATCATACCTGCTCAAGAAACCTAAATCGTTTCAGCTGTGCATTTGTCTCCAAAAAGAGCATGTGCTGGATGCTGCAAATCGGGTAGAAATTTCCAGTGCGGGCTGCCGGTAGCATATGCTTACGCTCTCGCTTTCCAGAATAAACAGGGTCAGACCCACCTGGCTTTTCTCTTTTTCCTGTGCTCCTGGAGTATCTTTATCAAAGCTTACACGGGTATCTAAATAGCACCAGGTGCTATTTGCATTTGAATAGCAAACTTGAGCAATAGCTGTAGCGTACAGGATTAAAAACCCAACATCTCTTTCACTTAAATAGGGGGGGAAATTACATGTTATTGCTAGGAAACAGAGAGAGTTCTAATAGGCTTATGGCAAACAAAAAATGCAGCACTTGAGGTTAAATCCCTGAGACTAAAGCAGATTCTGATCATGCTTAACCCTTGCAGGAGGAAGAAAGGCATTTTTTCCTTGAAATGCGCCTATAGTGCATTTTTAAAAATTTTTTCTTCAAAGGCTTGGAAATTCTTTCCAATTAATTCCCACGTCAGAGTTACATCAGAGTCCGATCCTGAAGCGATATCCAGCTGGCGAGATTGCTCTCCGTGTCACCTGTACAAAAACCATACCTGCTATGCTAAATTCTGCTCGGGTTTTCGAAACGCTTTCAGTGACCGCTTCCTCTTCGCTTTCATTGCCTTCTGGGGTGGGGTTTTTTTTTCCCTTGCAGCAGAAGTTAAAAGGGTCGGGCTGAGAGTGGCTCCTCCTCGGCCGCCTCCGAGATGTGCTGACAAAGGCACCTGTTGTAAGAGGTAAAGAAAGTCCCTTTCCACACACCCCCGTCCTGCTGGCACCGGCTCAGGGGCTCCCAAGGGACCGACATGGCACCGAAACGGTCGTGTGCGCGCAGGGGAGAGAGCAGGCGGTGTAACAACAAACGTTCCCGTGTTAACGAGACACCAATTTAATTCTGCAATAAGGGCAGGAGGTGGAGAATGCAAATTATCACACGTACTCCGCAGCTGCAGCCGCTTGAATCCCTCCCCTGATTTGGCCAACAGGCATTTCTATTTATAAGGAATTATGGACCAGAACCTGTATTCCTTTTTTTTTTTTTCCTTCATCTTAAACAGAAAGGTTACGATGATTTAACAGCACTAAGTCTACATATTACTGTTGTATTACTGGCCAAATAATTCTTCTCATATCTATTCTAAACAGAGTGCTTGTCATTTTGGCATGTTCTAACTAGCCATTGCAACAACTGATTTTTGATGCTGGCTAATGCATATCTTTACTTTAAAAAGGATATTTTTCAGCTGCTGTTTCAAGCTGATGGAGCTGAGCTGCCCACAAATCCCTACGAACCTGCATTTTACATCTGTGTTAACAGTCTGTGCTACGCTCTGAACCAACACACAAAATTATAAGTATCAAGCTAGTTAAACTAAATCTTTTGAATTAAACCAGCGGAAGCAAATACGTCCACCCAGATGTAGGGGTAGCATGCTGGCACCAGAGGAACTGGAAAGGAAAAGGCAAGCGGAGGGATGCCCTTGGCCACCTCCTCAGGCCGCACCGCACACTCCTCCCAGCATGTCAATACAGACCTTCCCCTCAGCCAGCGTTTCTGAGCGCCGAAGTGATGAATAATCTATCAAAAGACAATAAAAACCACATAGCGCAGCTTCATATTTCTTTAAATCCAATAGCGCTTCTCTGCGTAACACCAGGTCTACCTTGCAGCAGCCTTCCTCACGGAACAGCAACACACTCCCCTCCATGACATAGTTCTGAAAGCATACCTCCAAAGCAGGAATTTTTGGAGAAGCGGTTCAACCAAGCAGACGGAAGAGAGCCAGCAGAAGGACAGGTGAGCCACAGAAAACTGCTAACTAATTAAGGTAAGTAGCCCTAATTACAGTTGTTGGGATTTATATGCTGGTGGATAATGGAGGTGAATGGAAAATTCCTGAATTGAGCAAACCAGCTAGCTTAGCAAAGCGAAATCCTGCTCACTCCCGAGATAAATTCACTCTCACTCCACCCCCAGGAATGTCTTGCTGCTATCTGCCAGGGATAGGATCTTCTGATAGACGGGAAAGCATTACGTATGTGTGGTATGTGCAGCTTCTTGCTAAGCACTCCCTTCCTGCCACTGCGTTTCTGAAACATAAAAGCATTTTCTGCAATTTGCTTTTCATGTATTAATGAATCTGGGAAGATCACAGCAGTCTTCAGATAAGGAAACATAAAACTCCTTTCAGAGCACTTGGAATAGCATTCGGCAGCCTTCAAGATAAGTTTACAGGATTTTTTTCCCCAAAATGGGAACGAATAACGGTAGTATCATGCTCTTTTCACAATTCCCTTACCCATTAATGACCCCTACGAACCGTTTCGAACACAACCAACGAGTGAAAAACACTTGGTTAAAAGTCAAACATTGTGAAATCCTTCCCACGGGCGCTTATCCCAGGGAAATAGGGAGCAAAGCATTTACTGCTGCGCTGCTGCAGCCTTCGAGAAGACTGCCGTTTTCTTCGTAACTCTGTTCCAGTTTTAGAGATCAGAAGGTAAATACCTACAGACGTGTTTCTGGATTCAAAGTGAGCACTGAATGCTAAGCCACTGCTCACAGGAGCGCCCCGTACCATTCGATAAAAGCAGTTGCCAGGCTCAAGCTGATCTATAGTTGAGCTATTGCTTCTCCAAGTTTTATTTTTATTATTTAAAATGTCAAATAACATGCCTCCCCCCACCAAAGAAGTGGGTGTGTGCACCTGTGTTTCTCCTAAAATAATCCTCCAAATGTGTGGAAAAATCTGGGCTTGATGTGCTTTAGCACATGTACTTACACGGGTAAATCCTCCCAGTTTGCAGCTACACCCCATTCTCCTGATCGGAAAGCGGGCAAGATCGTAAACTCCTTTCGGCGGATTAAAGCCAGCAGAGCCATCCTGCTGGAGACAGCCAATGTGGCGGGGGTCAGCCTGGCTGGAGCTGCCGAGGCAGAGGCGTTCCCAACAAAGCGGTGATGCTGGCGTGCGCTCCCACTCACTGTAAACGTGTAGCCCACCGGAGGGAAAAGCTGAGGACTTCCGAGTCTTCATTTTACGTTGTCAGCTCTGCCTCTTCAATTATTTACTGTGAGCACGAATAATGGAGGAGGGCAGTACTATCGCCCTGGTCTCCTTCAGTCTTACGGGAAAGCACTAACAGCACAGTCACTGTACAAGGCAGAAGGAACCTTTACAAACGTGTTCAGTGCTTCATTATGGATTAAAACGTACGTAGCAGAAAATACTCCAACATCCCTCTCCCGGCCTTCCCAGCCTCCCCAAACCAGCTGGATTCTGCACAAAAACCTAGCCCTGCTCCCACGCAACAACTGCTGCATCAGGAGTTTCTTCCACAAAGTTCCTGGATGATCTTTAAAGCTCATGAAAAGAAGTAAAACTATTTATTAGCCTCACCTCTAAAACTAAAAAAGGTGTAAGAGCAGGCCAGCCGATAGATCCCCAGCCTGTTGGAGGTCACTCCCTGTATTTTTAAAAGTATATTTTCAATTAATTCTGCTCTGTGTATTTGTTCTGTTTCTCCAAGAGACGGTTAATGCCTGCAATTTTAAAGGGTTTGGGTCAAGTTTGCACTTCATTTCAGGTTTTACATTAACACGAAACTACAGCTAAACAAGGGCATGAAGCTGCCTAAAACAAATCCGCCCATTTTGATTTCTAAAAACTATACAAACCTGAAAAAGATTAAAGAGCAGCATAGCTGGGATGCCAGCCTACAGGTACATACTCATTACTATTCAGCTCAGTCCCTGCCAGATTATGTTGCAGCCTTTTAAATTAACTCATGACTCCCTTTTGATTTTTAATTAATTAAATTCACATTTTAAATTTTTGTTTTCGTATTTCTTTTCCATACCGCCTCTTTCACTTTCTAAGGGCACTAGGAGTTATTTCCTCTCTTCAGTGAGACTTCCTTCAGATGTCAACTGTCTGGCAGAAATCGCTCGCTCCGTGAACTCCTCCTTGTCTGCTGAGAATCTGCAGGACAGCTGGGATGACTTTTCGCTTGTTCCTGTTCTTCCCGAGGTGATGGCAGCCCAGGGCTCTCACCAGTCCAAGCGACCGATGCAGTTTATCTGTGGCCCCACCAAGAGCTGCGGTGTGAGGGGTGATGGAGGCAGCGGGGCAGAGGAACAAGGACAGAGCCAGGCACCCCTGAGCCAGTATTGCTACCAAGCAAAGGAATACTGAATCTTACTGTGGGATTTTGGAAATCCTAGCCTTAGCATATTCAGGGCGTACATTGTATGTAGAACCCAATATAATCGACTGAGGTTTAAAACAGAGCTGAGCATATTTCTTCCTTACCCATCCTTTCCTTCTAGCAGAACAGAGAATTTTTTTCCTATTTGCAAAGGCAAGGGGTGGCAGTGGTGAGCTCCACAACACGCCAACGGCCGCTCCAGCCTCATCCACCCTGCGTGGGGCCACGCTTGTTTGGACCACGGACTTCCCTGCAGAAACCGTTCAGAAGGAAAAGGCAGAAATTCCTAAGCTGACTTCGAGCATAATTTCCTGAACAGCAGCAGCCTTGTGCCACCTGCTTCACGTTTCACCCCTTCTCTTTGGGGAACCATTTTTTATCTCCTCCTGGTTCAGCGACGGCAGACGTCCGTCAACAGCTCAACACCGCAGCTGAGGGAGGCGACAGCAGCCCAAGAGCGGGGCCACCTACCAGGGACCTTCCTGCGCTTGCCCCAGGGCCACGTACCAGGGACTCCTGAATCTGTGCCGTCAGAGACAAATCCATACAAACAGGTCCCTCCAGCTGCCGAAGGGACAAACGTTACCAATCTGTTTGCCAATCTAAATGTCTCTGATATATATTCCCTGGGGCTACTAATCCAACAACTGAATAATGTTTGTATGGAGCTAAGTTCCATAATAAACTCATCCTAACCTAATACTACCTGTGAAATTTATTTTAAACTTGTTGCATTTATCACTTCAACTGGTATTGAAAAGGAAAAAAAAAAAAAAATGGTGCCAAGCATATTTTTCAAGAAATTAACACAGAAGTTGTAATAAGTTGTTTGCACTTACAATTATTTATATGGATTTCTGGCCTGATTTCAGTAAAGCTTGATTCAGGGATTTCACCCAAATAGCCCACAAGTTAATGGAAGCAGAGCCAAATATTGTCAAGCAAAAGCTTCACCAGAGGAACAGAGCTAGTTCAGGCTTCATACAAACAATAATCGCACAGCAAGCCTTTATCTGTATTGCTCCCTTCACCCATGGTCTACTGGCTTTTCATTTAGAGTATATGATCAGCAAACAAAAGGTATTAATTAACAGCAAGTAGCAGATCAAATAGCGACATCTGTCACATGAAGAGACTCAGACTGGGGCCAAGGACTTGGGGCTTCTCATTCTAAACCCGCACCTGACTTTCTATCTCAAGGTAGATACATCTCTCCATATTTATCTTTCCCTCCCCAAAGCGGGATTATCAGTCCTTATCTGCCTCCCAGAGAAATATTAATAATGGTAAAATTTATGAAAAATGCAAAACTGTAAGTGGTATTATTGTTATTTTTGTTGTTACGATGATGTTGTCTGTCAAGTTTTCTCCAGAGTGCTGTTAATTACCTTATGAACTAGCCGTGCTGCGCGGGGAGGTCGGGCCGGCAGGAGAGAGCCATGACCTCTTTACCTGGATGACCCCTCCGACGTGCCCTATTTCACATCGGATTTTAGTATCTTTACTGACGCTCACTTTGCACCTGACCTGGGACAAGAGAAAAAGGGGAAGGAACAAAAGGCTGGAGAGCTAGGCGCTATGAGAAATTCCTGTAGTTAAATAAAAGAAAGAAATAGGCAGGACCACGGCAGGTCGTCTGTCCATCAAAACCACTGGGGCCGGGCAGGCACAAACCCACCACAATTCACTTTGCTCTGCAACGATTAGGCGGGGGCTGCCGTGCCGGTGCCCCTGGAGCACCACGGCAAAGCCCCAGGAAGGTCTGTGACAATGTTTTCCACATGGAACCCCTGACAGAAGCCTTATGGAAAGGGCGAGACATTTCTGTGTGTAAATAGCACAATCGTAATGGCATATTCCCCAAACAAAAAACAAATCTGCAGTATGATTGCTTGGGAGATGAGATAAAGAGTAATTAAGACTGTAATGATGCGGGCCAGCAGGAAATGGCACACGGCATCAGCTACTCGGGACTCAACCAGACAGACCAGTCCGGTCTCGGCGGCCGAGGTACGGCAGTCAGCCAGCGCGATTGTGAGACGCAGTCTAGACTGAGGCAGGCTTGAAGGCTCCGAAATGAGATTATTTCATGCATTATACATTAAAAGTACAAGCTACTGATGCTTTCCAGGAGAGCAGTGTGTCCCACAATGCTGGAGTTCAAAATGAAAGCATTAACTTGGAGGTCAAAGGACCGAACGTAGCCAAAAAAAAATCCAGAAAACAGCACTTGAGAGTATATATTTACACCAAAGATGAGTAACAGGGATCTGATAGAGAAAGCATTTGACATGAGACCCATTTGCTGGGAAAGACGGAAGGCAGCCCAGCCTCAGTGCTCCCCTGGGAAAATCTCCCTGAAATTTGCACAGGTCAATGCCAGCAGAAGAAAGAAGCTCAGGACCATACAAGCTCATCAGCCGCATAACACTACCAGCAGCATCTGCTAATCTGAGCTTTACATTATCCTTTGCCGCTAAATCCCTGTTCATCATCCTACAGTACAGCGAAAGGGAAATTCTGTTCTCAGACGGTGAGTTGGGACACAAACCATTGCAGTGCTTAACCGTGCTGATCTGGTTTCCTCCTGTGAAAATCCGCATCTACGTTTAGTGCTTCAATATACCACAATGAGAAAAGCTTCCGTATTTACATACGTTTTAAAGATTAACCTGTCTTGATTTGACTGCTAATAAGCTTATTTTAAGAGCTCAGATGGTATGTAGGGCGGGGGAGAGAAGGCAGGTTCTCACACAAGTTATCAGAGGGCTCTCTATGTGATAATGAGGAGTTTCTTCAGACATCAGAGACCTCAGATATTTCCACACACTCTTCTACCGACCTCAGATATTTCCACACACTCTTCTACCCTCCCTGTTTGACTTATTCCAAGTTTGTCTTTTATTTAAAATCTGGACTACAAGTCTTGCGTTACCGCTACTATTATACCTGTGCAACCAAAAGAAAAGAGACGCTCCCCGCAAAAAATAATCAGGAATTGGTCCAGTGTTCCTGTTGACTCCCTTCAACATCCAAATAAAGGGCTAGATTTAGAGAGAGAATTGAGCTGTAACTTCTAATCCGTTCTTGATTGTTAACATGCCTTTTATATAGAGGAAGTAGCTTAAGCAAAATTCCTTCTGCAAGGAATGCAAGGGAATCACACAGAATCACAGAATCATAGGGTTGGAAGGGACCTCTGGAGATCATCTAGAAGTGTCTGGAATGAATGAGAGCTAATTTCTGCTTGATTTGAAGGAAAAAATCCCACAACAGCAAACAAAGAAAAACAGAGGATGCAATAAAATTTAGGACAATTTGCAAGAGGAAGTTTTAAAAAAGAGATTTCTACCATAAAATTCCTCATTGCATTGCCAAATCATACTTTTTATACGATGAACGTCACTATTTTCACTGTTTGGAAAGTCAATCCCCTAAGCAAAACAGGAAAAGCGCCCTAAAAAATGGGAAAGTCAGGTATATAACCATGAAAAAGTAAGAAATACCATTCTTTTGCTTCTCTCAGTTTTGATGTTGGTTATGAATGATAAGGCAACAGCTTCAGCCCACTGGTATTCAGAAAGGATACCATCTACCAAAGTTCAACTCTCTGTTTGCAGTTCCAATCAACAGGGGGAAAATCAGCGTCTTCATTTGTTCACTCATTTGGAGACTGCAAGAATAAACCCTAAGGGTTCCTTCTTTCACCTGCAGCAAAGGTGAACTGCAACATTTAAGCTGACGGTGTAAACATGATGCTGATCTGAAAATGAAGGAAAATAACCTAATGTATAATAAGCTAACTAACTATAATAAAATAACTAACATGAAAAAGAAAAGCTATATTGCTATATCCATATGGATATTATATGTAATTGAAATACAAGTGGCCCGTATAATGGTTTGAAAGGTCACAGATGTCCTTCTCTGCTGCATTTGTGGGAGAATAACTCAGTTTCTAATTACTCTGTAAAGGTGGTGAAGGATTTGATCACCTTTCTCAGCCATACGATGGTTGTCTCTTGGAACGCCACACCATTTTTTTCTTCTCTGGATACGTCTCACTGCAGAACTTCACACTAACCTGGAGAACTAAATATGGACTTAGCAACACTCCTGGGACTGCGAGGGTTGCCTGGGGACTGGCAATTGATTTAGCAGTACATTAACTGGGCTCCCCCCAGTTTTAAGGAGAGTGAAATGAATGAGTCACACTGGTAATTCTTGTGACGTTGCACGGTATTGACATTACTGAGGCAGACAGTACCTCTATTGAACCGTCCTGGGAAAAAAATAAAAACAAAAGGACAGTTTCCTTAATACTACTTAGGACTTTGAATAAATACAAAATAAAAACAAAAGGACAGCTTCCTTAACACTACTTAGGACTTGTGAAATTGAGAAAGCCCAGAAACATCTGAGTCAGAGATTTCTTATCTCTCATAATGGAGTATAACAGCAGCAGGAGAAAAATCTTAGTGTGAGCTAAAGATGGAGCGCCCTAACTTGCCCATCTGTTATCAGTAATACACTGCGAAACATTCAGGTTATTTTGTTGGGCAATACTGTATTTTTATTTTCACTAATTTTTTAAATTTTTCTATTAGGAGTTATGACCTGTGCTCCCTTTATCAGTATTGTTTGCATTCTTGTGCTCTTCTTGGATCTTCCAGAGTTACGGGACCGCAAGGTACAGGCAGCTGGCGGGGCGCAAAAACCACCACCACGATACGGCAAGAGGCAGCAGCACAAACGAGTGAGCGGACAGCCACAGGGCAGCTATGTCTTTATCAGCTCAGGTATACTTTATTGCAGACCACCCTACATTTTGCCAGACCTCTGAAAGTTCAGGAGCAAAAGCTGAGTACATCAGCAGGAAGAGCCACGACACGAAACACAGATACCCCCACAGACACCAGCCCTTGCCTGCTTCTGGGTGTACTTCAAGGCGTTGATCTCATCTTCCGCTCCCTAAGATACCTGACATCTTCCCACAGGGAAGATCCTTTTCTTCCTATCTTCATGGAATCATAGAGTCCCAGGTTGGAAGGGACCTTCAAGGATCATCTGGTCCAACCTTTCTTGGCAAAAAGCATGGTCTGGACAAGACGGCCCAGCACCTTGTCCGGCTGAATCTTCAATTAATGAAATTAAGGTCTGTTGACTCAATCTTTTTAAATGTACCTGAAACAACTTCTCAGGGCAGGAAAAGTTATTCCGGGGCATTTCAGGTGGTTCTAAGCCTCCTCTGTTTTGTTCACAACTCAGCTTAGAGAATACCTGAGATGGTAACTTAAATATTTACCCAAGCACCCAGCAGGTTTCTGAGCTCCATGTGAATAACAGCACCAAAGTGTACGTGCTAACAAAAATAGCACAGCTTGGCCTGTGAAATCTCAACCATACTAAAAAAACACACAGAGCCGAAGGTCAGCAAAGGTTTTACAATCAGCAGTCCTCTGGATGTACATTAGAAGTGGACATCCCAGTGACAGACATGTATTGAAGGACAAAAACGACCAAGAGTTCATTTTGAAAAATTGAGAATACAGGACGAGCATGCCAAACCACGCTCAGAAATATCTTAGTTTTCCAAACGGGTAATTGAATGCTTAAAGCAAATAAGGGGAAAATTCAATTTGGACTTAAAGCATCACCTGCCTCATCTCACTTTGATGTAAAAAAATTACACTCGGCCTTGTGCGCAACCTCTGTTCTGCAGGACGGCATGTACAAAAGCAAACGCTCACGTGCTTCTCTTTGTTCTTCTCCAGAGAGGGCCAGGTAATGGATGGATCATCAAAGCAGAAAAAATGATTTTTCTACCAAAAAGAAGTCTATGATGAAAACTACAACAGACAGACAAAGAAGCTGTCAGTCAATAGCAGCCAAAGGCAGTAAGGAGAGGACAAAAAGGCAACAGCTGTAAAAGAAGTATAGTCCGGAGACTCAGCTCATGAATATTGTGTCTGCTTGCCGAAACAAAAAGGGAAAAAATACAAAAGGAAAAAGGGGGGGGAAACCTAGAACTCTTCTATGGCCTGCGTATAGTTTTCTGTATCTCTACAGGATTCATCCTTCTCTTTCTCAGTCTACAGTATTGTGCTGGAGTCAAGGAGCAAAATACTGGAGCTTGTGAGAGCACCTGGATTGTTTCTGGAGCCCTTCCTGAAGAGCACGGCAGCTCTTTCATCGCAGCCATCACGGCAGTCTAACACCCATTGCTGACGTGGCCAACGCCACCGCAACACACACAGCCAGGCTCTGTTACAGCATATCCACTTAGTGCTTTCCTGGCTGTGAAAAGTTATTCAAATCAGGTTTTTTGCTTGGCGAGGAGGTTCTCTGGGCGACACAGGATGTAACGGTGCTCACAAACCACTTCCAGCTTCCCCCAGTTTGGGAATGCCTGGAACACACGGCAGGGTAACAGCTCCATTACCTGTCCGCGATCCACGCGCAGCCACTACAAACGCTCGGACAGGTTATCTATGCACCAGATACTCCATCAGCAACCTGCTTCTCCAACTGGTAGGTTTAAGGCAAATCTGTGGCCTGGCCGGGATCCCAACCCCACCCCACAAAAATGCAGCTGTTCCTGTAGAGCCGCCTCTGCAGCAGGGCTTTTCCCAGCGGGCTTGGGCAGGGGAAGGATAACCGACTTTCCCCTCTTTGCAGATCTGGTTAGGCTACAAGAACCCTGGAACACAGACACAGACGAAGTTAAAGCAGCCAGAAATAAAATAAGCAGAAAAATGGCTTAAACCCGTCTTTGTTCTGACCCTTTTTTCCCCTTCCATCGAGGGCTGTTGGGACCAAACAGATCCCCAGCTGCCATCTCACACCGAGTACAGCAGCCCGTGGCCGGCTATGCCTTTAAAATACACTTTGGGTGCACTCCTGGATGCCACTCCAGCTCGACAAATATCATGAGGAGTTTGCTCAGCTGATGAACAGGAACCCCAGTGAAAAAGAGGGTAGAGGATGGTGTCACAGAGAAGACACCCAGATATGCAAGTAAAGGCACTCTGCTGCAACTCAGAGTCTCGCGGCTCTGCTTCCACGTTATGGAAGAAATCTATTTAGCTAAATAAATAAATAAGATGTATATGTAAATAAATAAGAATGAGGGTAGGCTGCAGGAAAGCAGCCAGACTGTGGCCCCTTCAGTATTTTGGAGGTTGCTTAGCAACAGGCTGGCTGCTGCAGGGCTAAAGTAGCATGAAATTAGCAGCTTTTCAGCAAAAGACAAATTGAATGCGAAACTGGGGAGGTGGCCTTTGAGTGGCAGCAAGGAGAAAAGCATTAACGGGTGAGTCTGATATGGTGGGCATCTTTTAGGAGCGTTTCCCGAGTGCAGGGGATCTTTAATTAATGTGGCCAAGGGGCTTTGTCCTGCCTGGGTACTGATAAATTCCAAAGCACGCCTGGCAAGTTAATAATTCAATCTTGATTAAAATTATGTCTGTTACAGTCACTTCACAGGTTAATTACTTATTAACGATCTTTAATAGCTAAAGCCCAATCATATCAGACTACCCTTGGTATACTGGAGCCTATAGTGACTGTACACCATGTTTTCAGTTGCAGAGTTATCTCATATATTTCCCCATCATTTCAAGTCTATGTTATCTCGATGCCATCTCTTCATTCACTTGTAGAATTTGGTCCCTGTGCACCCTTCGAGTAACTGAATCTTAACAGCACAGATCCACTTGTTCTGGCCAAATAATTCCCCTAAATCATATTGCTTCTCTAGCCTTCTGGAACAACCCTGCGTGGACACAGAGAATCGTTATATAGACAACAGCTGTTAGAGAGAACTGAGTAATGAGAACAGCAAGAACAACATGTGTACACATTTCATGGAAGACTCAAACGGGAGTTTTGAATGAAAGATTTTTCTGGGTCACTTAATCTGGGGCCAAGTTGTACCAGTTAATTGTTTTTCACTGTTAAAATGGGTGTGAAGCTGGTCCCTGGCAGCAAGACACAACCAGGGACCCGTACAGCACACGATCCATTGGAAGGTGGTGTCGGAAGGTGGTCAGGTCAGGAAAGATGCTAAGTGGCTTGTCCAGGCATTAAACTGGAGGAGGAAAGGGAAAACACAGCGGCCCTTTCCCCTGGTTTTTACACACACACGCAGAGCAGTGATAACTTATTTTATCCTTATTTACAGAGAAGCTTCTCTTTGTGTGGCACCTCAGAAACAGAGGAAGACCTACCTGGGGGCCTATGTGTGAACCATATTTGCTTGAAGCAGGGAAACTTCTCACTCGCATCTCATCCTCCTTAGTGCCCCAACGCAGCACTTAATCACTCCTGTGAATGGGGCAGAGCGTATACATGCCACAACCTGTTCCGTAGGCAGGAAATTATGTATTGTACAGCAGGTTGGCTGTTTTCAATCCTTACAATTTTGGGAATGATTTCTGGGTCCTTGGGGGCTGCACACAGAGCCATCTTTGGCGATGTTTTGTTTTCCTGTGTGTCTGGGGTTGAAAAGAGGGCAACTGAGACTCACAGATGTGGCAAAACACTTAGGCGAGATGCCCTCCATTTCCTTAATGAGCCTATTAAGCGAATCTATCAAAGGCATAACTACCAGCCTCAGAGGAAAGAAACACAGAGAGGTAACTTACTGTCCTGAGATGTTCCTGGTAGACATACACAAGAAAGCAACCTATAAGCTACAATAGTTAATTGAGAACAATGCAGTCCCGCTGCTGAGAAGTGCATCAACCTAAAATACCTTGACACTTTTTCTTTTTGCACAGCCAGAGTTAGTTGTGCCTGAGCGTACAGCTTCACCGTTTGCTTCGGCTTCCCCTCCTCCAAATGGGAGGTGATAAAATCCTCCTTCATCGAGCTACTGTGACACATTCATCTCTGGGGTATTCGGAGAGTCCAGCAGCTGGTGAAACTGTTAGTGCTCCCTGAACTTGAGCAAAATGAGTGACTGAAGGGAAACAGTCTTAAGTCACAAGAACCAAAGACTGTATCAAAATCCAAAAAGACTTTTATTCGCCACTTTCCCAAGTGAGTCTTTGCAGCTGTGCATCCCAGGATTTAATCTCCCCAAGGAGATTAAAAAAATACTGCTACATTAATACAAATATATGGTTACCAAGCATACAGCAACTGGCGCACATCACTCTCCCCCCCACGGGATTTTATTTAAAAGGTTAACTATGACCCAGTACTGCACATTTTCCAGTGCTTAGCCCCATTTTATGGGGAAGCGGTATTGCTCACGGTGGTGGCAGCTGTGCGCGCCGCCTGTTGAAGCTGGCTGGCTAGTATGTGCCAGGCTGAGGCTCAGTGAAACACAGCCGGGCTGCAGGCTCCCTCGCCCTGGTACTGCAGGGCAGAAGAGGAGTTACAGTGGGACGAGCACAAAAGCGCTTCCCTCCCTTGTCAGGACAGAGCGACAGGGCAGCCGCTCAGCTGTGACACCAGCCGAGAGCAGGGGAGAGCACAAGTACCAGAAATTACCAGGGAGAAGAGATTTAATCAGTGAAGGTGCAGACAAGCCTGAATCTTGCATTCTGATCGTGTATTCAAAGTGGAACAGAAAGAGAAGCAGGAAAAGCAAATAGCATCAACAACGCTTAGGAGCTGGAAAGAGAAGATGTATTAAAACGAATGCTTATTTCTCTTAAAATGTCACTGTCTGTCAACTGTCATGGTTTCCAGACTTTCAGAATTGAATTATATTGTAATTACCTCCTATTCGGACAAGGTCACAAAAATAAAAGCTCAGTACCTTCCTACTGTATGTTCTTTACACTCCTGTAGCAGCCCAGTCTCCTTTTCTGATGTCAACAAATTTGCCTTCAGAATAAAATGCTGGTTTAGGTCCATTAGTGTAGTGTAAGGCACATTAAAATGTTAAGAGCCATCATTACTGATCTTTCCGAGAAGCCTCCCAGAGCACAGACATCTTGATCCTCTTGATAAACCTTACAATTCACTTTGTATCACAAAAGCAACAAAAAGGAAACAAACACAAACCCCAGATGCAGGTAACCTTATGGCAGGTGCTTCTTCTGCACATGCCCTCATCGTTGAGTAAGGACACGGGAAATCCCTTACATCAGGGACTTGAAAACATTTCTCAGTTTTTTCCACCTCTCCCCTTGCTCCCAAATCCCCGTGACAATGCATAAGCTTGTGTAACATTCCTGTGTGATGGATCAAAGGCTGAAAATCCACAAGGCATACAGGTAAATAGTTCCCTTGTTTAAACGTGTAGCCTGTAACCGCTGCTTGTGACAAAGTCCTTTTACAAGACATTACCAATACTGACGTTTTGCGGATGTTACAGTAAAGAAAGATGGAAGGAAAATACAGAGTGACTCTGTGTTCCCAGGGGAGCCAGGGCTCCCAGCAGGCCCCCGGTGTGAGCTCTCAGCCCAGCGCTGGATCTATGAACGTGCGGCTCGTTTCCTGCTCGCTTTGGCCATTGGGGCCTCAGCCTGATCCCGGAGGAGAAGCTGCCTGATGGAGAGAGACTGATGAGAGGGAGCAGAATGCAAGACGGACTCTGGCACGGCCCACAACCACCCATCCTCCTAATTCACCTCACCAACGAGTGCTCTGTCTGTGACCAACCCTTTCGCTTCAGGCTAGGGGGTCCTCTGCTGTCAGGGAGCAAGAGGAGGAGTTTTTCAAGGGTTACCAAGTCCAGGCAGCGCCTCCTTCCCCTTCACACCTCCACAGGGCCACTTCCCCTGGCCCTGACCAGGCGTGTCTTTGTCGGGTCCTGAAGTGCTTGGGTCCATCACGCCGGCTGGAGGAGATGGCTCTGGTGCACCTCAGGGCAGAGCAAAAATCCACGTTGCAAAAAATAGATCTCCCTGGGCCAGACCGTCACTGCCTTTGCAAGAACCAGCTCGTCAAAACGTCCTGCTTGGAAACACAAACTGTCCCAAGCAAGATGCTGCCGTCTTACCCCATGTCCTCCCTCCTCAGAAAGGAACATGCCCTGCTTCACGCTGTGCTTACAAAATGGAAAAGCAAATTAGGTACTCTTAGAGGAAGTTCATCACAACACAAACCTAAATTTCACTTTGCATTACAAGAGAAACAAGGGCCAAATTTGCCTCTGAGCTTCCCGCTATTAAAAGCAACAGGATTTGTGTCTGTACCGGCCTGTGTGAGGACGACGGTCTGGACAAACTGCTGCAATGAAGAAAACTGTGTGCTGGGATCTGTATTCTGCAGGCACCAAACTGCAGCTCCGTTCAGCGTGGGAGCCCCCGTTCATTTCTATCTCACGAAAAAAGAAGTCGCACTTCCTGTTTTCAGGACGATTTAAGATTTCCAAGTAATGCAGCGGTGACAAGGTGATAAATATTTTTTTCCTCTCATTTCTGACAGGTCAGGTAGATTGCAAAGTCATCAAAGCTAACAGCCTGACGATAAATTTTTCATGTGTCATTGATGGTGGTAAAGAAAAGAGCCCAAAATGGGGAAAATAGTTAATGAGAAGATGCAGGCCTTACTGAATACAGCATCTTGCAACAGGCCACCTTCGGGGGGAGCGGGAGCAAGCAGAACGAAGTACTCTCATTAGGCAGTCAGGAATCAAAGCCCTGATCCGTTTCCAATTTCTTCCACTGCTCTTGACTGGCTGAAGTATAATCAATATTCCCTACTGCGTAAAGCCGGCGCATCCCAGGTGGCACAATCAGGTGGCTGACTCAGGCTGCCGTGAAATTGTTCCCCATGAGGCTGTACGATAAGGTCATGGATCTTGTGCTCTAAGCTACGGGTTAACGAAAGGATTTCTGAGATTAAAAAAGAACTGTTCAGACAATCACTTGACTCTGCTAAGAACTTTAGCTATAGTTTCTTTTTTTTTTTTTCTCGGAGGCCAAGGCCTTAACCCCCGAGCCTCTCCAAGCTATGCCAACCACAGCGTATTTACGTTAGTGAAAGTACACCTGCATTTCTCACTGAGGAGAGGGGCACGGAGGACGCCTCCAGGCCGGTGCCACGCGCGGGGGCGTCTGGGCTGGGTCTGCCGAAGCTGAGGAGTTCCCAGCTCTGCCGTCGCAGGAACTGGGTGACTCCCCCCGAGACGCCGCCTTTGGGCCTGAGCCGTGCACACACACCGAATTTGTGCCCGTACTTCCAGATTTAAGAGATTATTTATTATGCTGATTAATTACTCAGAGATGAGATTTTCTGTTTTTTTCATGGCTTTTGACTAACTTCACTTGCAGAATCAAATTTTGGTTAAGAGTTATTGTCAAGGAAATTGCATTAATTAAGTAAAGGAAGTTGAAAGAATAATAAACAGATAAGATAACATAATAAGGACTCTTCATCTGCTGCTTGAACAATCGAATAGAAAAATGAAATACATCGTCAAGGCTTCCCAGTGAACGGACCCACAATAATGCTTTTGAACTTTTTCCTATCCTTTAAGTTTTTGTTGGAGAGATGAGGAAGGTGGGGAAGTGAGAGCAAAGAGGAGAAGGAACATGTCACCCCCCCGCCCCGTGGCTACCAGACCCCCTCAGTACACCCGTACGGCTGTGGGTGCACATCCGAAGCAGTAAGTGCAAGAGTAATAACCTGCAGACAGAGGCTGGCTGACATGGCAATGGGTTGACACCTCTCTGCCCAGCTGTTCACAGCATTGCACGAAAAATAATAATTTACAGAGGAATTATTTCAGATTTAAGCAATATGAAACAGCCAAACACCACAACGCTATTTAAAAATTAGTGAAAGAGTAAACTGGCACATTGTCATTCTTAAATAAAATGAAACACTTCTACAAATGGAGATAAATATACTAGGATGTTTCTATATAGCACTTAGCTGGACTCTCCAAAGCCTCTGGCATACAGCTCTTCACCTCCTTTTGCCAGCCTGATGCAATTTATTTATGCCCAAGCACAAATAAACTAAACAACATAAATAATTTAACCCTATGTCTACTACACTACTTACTCTCCACAAGAAAAACAAGGCTATTACACGGTAAAAATAAAAGCTATTAACTGCAGGAAACCAGAGAGTCCTGAAGCAAAGCAGTAAAGAGACCCTAGAAATGTGAATATTGCCCTTATGAAGTACCCAGCTAAACAGTAACCACTCACTGAATTTAACTTCAAACAACATCAATAATGGCAAAAATAATGCCTGGGGTTTGTAATGGAAAGTTATTAATTGGGACTTCAGTTCTAAAAGCTACTGTCACTGCAGAGCTCTGCAGTTATAAAGTGCATATGGCCATCTTTCTATACTTAGTTTTGTTTGTTCGCTTATTTTCAAAGCAGAGAAATTCGACTGCAGGTGCCTGAGAAATCAAACACCAGCAAAAATCATAAAGACCCTGTCCCCGATGTCTTCTTTTTGTTTATTTGCAAAAGCTCTGGTGGGGGAGGAGGAAGGGAACACTGTTGACCTTTGCCTTTCCCCACCCCACTCACCCCCATTATTTTTAAAAGTTTGGCTGTAGGTCTCAGTATAACATAGTGCTTCAGAATTTCTCACCTCATTTCATTTGTCAAAAAACAAATGAAATGAAACAAATGTCTGGTCCCAACTGTTCTCTGTGCTATGCTGAGAATGAATCACTGTTTTTTACCCCAAGCTGCTGCACGCAATACCCATTGGCTCCAGATTACCTGAGCTTTCTCTAACACACTCATGACTTGTTTCCAATAACTTAAGTTTTAAATTCTGTAACAGAAATAAAACAACCATAGGATTTCTGAGAAAGACATGTATCAGAAAGGCTGATCAAACATGACACAGGACAGCTTGAAATTTTTTGCCCAAATGGAATCTCTTCCAAATGCATGTATTCTAAGATTTCTAGGCTTAGAAATAAAAGCTAATTCTCCTTGTGTGCACTCAGCTCCCAGTAGACAACAGAGCTTCTTCCTCCACTGTTCAGAGGGATAAATACAGAGTTTCTTTGGTCATGGAAATTGAGTTCTAAAAACATAAAGCCATAATATTCTTTAGGGTCCTGCAGTTTAAAAACAAGTTGTCACAGACAACTCCAAGGCTTAGGCTAGCAAGGGTTGCAGCATCTTGGCCCCAGGGTCTTTTGTATGTGCAGAAATAGATTTCCTCTGAATTACCACTATGCTACTTACTGCTGAGATGCTACCCGTTTCCTCAGATCTGACTGCATGAAAGAGGTCCAAGAGAAGCACAGATGAATTGTCACCTCCGTGGAGATTTCACCGTCTAAAGCCTGAACAGTTTTGTTGATGCTGAAGACAAGATCAAGGAACACATCTTGGCCAACCTAAACACAGGGCACATAGCTCACTTCTAGGCATTTCTGCATCTATGCTTTTACCTACGTGTCTTTCTCCACAAAATGTGAAAGCGGGTGGTTTCGTTCCTTTTAGTTACGGTCATAAGTGCTGATCCTGGTATACATTTATTCTTCCTTTATGGCCCCTTTTGCATCACAGAAGTGTCTTCAAAAAGGCTATCATCTCACTGTGAGAAGAGGTACTGCAAACCTGCCGGGCACCATCATTGCAGTCTTTCTCCCTATTCAAACTCACGGCATCCTTCAGGAAAAACAGTTACAACTTACTGGGTTTGTTTCCTTCAAAGGAAGAGAGGGATGTTTTCCCTTCTAAAGAACAACTAAGATGACTACCATGCTGACCACAATAACTCTGTACTCTGCTACCCCTTGACATACAGACCACTGGGGTAGAAAACTTTTTATACAACATTTTAACATGTCAACTTACAAGAGGTTAGTCAATCCTCCGGCCAACCTGCATCAGGGATTCAAATCTGTCCAATTCAGCTAGGGAAAAATTTTCACTTCCTCTTACTCATAGAGCTGAGTTATTTTAGACAAATCCTGGCAAAGGTGGCAGAAGGCAGAACTGTCAAACAGTGCGACTCCCTGCCACCTTCATCTACTGCTCTCTACTATTTTCAGAACTGAGGATGGAAAGGAGCTGTTATTCATCCAGAAGGAAAGAGCCGGATTCAAAAAGCTGACACCAAAAGACCTTCTGAGTATACTTTCCTTCTGTGGCTCTGAAGGGGAAAACATCTATCTACCGAAAAGCCGTGACTCCTCACGGCATGAAGCTGAACAAAACAAAATTTAGCGTATTTCCTCTCTGTGACCCGCTGGACCATGGACCAGTTTTCAGATATCCCCCCCTCACCTTAATGAATTAAACCACTAATATTTTGGGCAAACCTCTTCATGATGTATGCTGTGATACAATTGCTGGGGATACAGACAGTGAGTATTTCTATCCACTTCTCCACCTCAGACATTTATAGATCCTTAAAGATCCTTACCTCCAACACTATTCTTGTTGTCATTACTCAGGGAAGCACAACTACATATGCCAACAAACAAGTACTGCAAGGACACCAAAATATTTGTACTCACGTTGCAAAGCTACTGGTTAAATTGCGATTATATTTAATTGTTAATAATACAATCATATTCCTTCCCTGTTGATAAAATTAACAATATCCCTGATTTCATTTACAATGCTAACTCAGTGCAAATTTAAAAAAAAGCAAAACAACTGAACAGTTTTGCGTAAACACCATGAAAATATAATCTCACTACCAGGCAACGTGTCTACTCGCTGGAAAGCCAGATATGCAGAGTTCAAATAAATAAGTGCCTCATAGCCAAAGCTGGTTTTTTAAATGCATGACGCTGTCTACGTCGTTAAGACTTTTTACCAAGATGACAATATTAAATGTCCAGTTCCACTGTCGACACTTTAATCTGATTTTCAGGTGCCAGTTCATTGTGCTGTACTCCACCACAAAGCCAAGCGAAGAAGGAAGTTGAAGCTGAAAACAGAACGGGCAGTAAAAAACATGGCCCTCCTCACAAGGACCACGGGATCCTGCACTTCGGAGATAACAGTGCACACATCGTTAAGCGGAATTGATCATTGGCTTTCAAAAAGAAATCGCATACAGGCACAGCAGGGTTTTCTATAGACCTAAACACAATTCTTTTCAATGTGGTTTGGCCTTTTCTTGAGAAGTTGATAAATGAGCAATTTTTTTCCTGTCCTTTATATTGGAAGATTAATTAGATACATCACTGGTAGAACCAAAGGAATAAAAATCTTGTGCAGTTTCATGGCCTTTCTGCAGTTATCTCCTTTGTTTTCCTGCTGCACTTGTGTTGTTTCACCACCTCCCACAATAGCACAAAACCCCCAAGTATCTAGACAAATACGCATACATACATATAAACACAAGAGAGAGGATGCACTAGAGAAGAGAGAGCAAGTGAGCTGTTTTTACTTCTTTGCACTGAAAAATCACATAAATCAATACATAATTTCCTGTTAAACTATGCCTGCAAAAAATTGCTTCCAGATAAAACAGCAACAGAGGCGTGAATAAAGTAATTCACCCACCTCAGGAAGGCGTGAGCTTCAAAACATTTACAGAGCAACATTATTAAAGTAAATCTGATTTAAAACTACACAAAGAACAACTCCGAAGTTAGAGAATAGAAGGAATAAGCTTTCCATAAAGGGCATTGCAATTTTTTTAGGACATACACAGATCTCTACAATAGAAATTGCATTACAAGATGCAAAAGGCAACTGAGGAAGATTCAGCGCATATGCAGAATGCATTAGCTGTTTTAATAAAATAGCACCAAGCTTAACCTTCATTAATTTACAACAGGCTCTCTCTTCATTCTTTCGTTTATCAAATGGGGCTTCCAGAGACAGAAAAACCTCTGAAATCCCTCACAAAGAGAGAAAAAGTGGGAAAAAAAGTCCCCCCTCAAAAGCATGAGTACAAAAAGCATTGTTATTTTACAAAGTAGGAAATTAGGCTAATTCCTCATTCTAGAGACATAATATGCAGTCTGCTCTGGTCAGGTAGAAAATTATCATCCCTGAACCCATTTTTACAACCATAATTGTTACTGAGCTCTCTGGGAGCAACACGCCCCTCCCTCCATAAAGGCCACTGCAAAATGAAAGGTCTGGTCATCACAGATCAGAAAACTAAGAAGAAACAAAGGAGGACAATCCCCCATTCATTAACTCTGAACTCTCATCTTTTATTAAATTTCTTGAACCCTTAAATTAGCATCTGACACCCTACATGGAGAATTTATGTCTTTCTTCTCTGTTTGACTGTTTCCGAGCTGGGAAATGTGTGCAAGATTGGGCTCGATCGTGCAGATTGAGAGTCTCGGCAGATGCCTTCATAGATGCATATGACAAAACCAAAGGGATGTTTTTCTCAGGCCATTATTATTTCAAAATATGAATTAGTTAAAAATTTTCCTTAAACCATGAAATGGTACCCAACAATCACCTGCTGGAAAATGCTGCTATCATTTCTAATTCCACTGAGTTTGTTTGCAGTGATTTCCTTATTGGTAAATGACTGAAATTCAGACCTGGTGAGTAATCACCATGGATAGCCCTTAGTTGGATGAGACATTCTTTACCACATTTTCTATACAATTTGCAATTAATAGGAACATTTTTCTTTGCATTTGCAGAGCTGTTCTTAAGGGAGAGATTGATGCTAATTCTTTTTGTTTTAAAAACAGGAAGATAAAACTATTTCCAATGCAGCACCTTCAAAATCCAAGGGTTAGGTCCTGAAATCATGAGTCGTTAAACTTAAAAGTTACGAAATTATGGAGAAAAAACACCAAGTATTTTTTCTTTGCCTTCTCTAGAACAATGTCAGCTAGAGCATTATTATTACATGTTAAACTCCTGCTTTGTTTTGCATTAATGTGGGAACAAAATAAAAAGAAACACTGGAAAAGACAGAGCCAGACTACGAAACCTGGCCACACCACCGTTCTTTTTTCACATTTTTATGCCTCGGTAATTAGTGTGGAAACCTAAAGAAAACACTCCCTGGCACTTACTGTGTGATACTTACTCTAAAAACATCTGGTGTTTAGTCTACAAATACTAATAGGAAGTCAGAAGCAGTTGAAAGACACACAGTGCCTCATTCATACAGCACAAAAGAAAACATGTTTAAGGGTCTTGTTTGGGTTTTTTTGAACAGAACAGGTTTTGCTGCATTCAGCAAGACAGGCAACCGCTCTTCATATAACCTCTGCATTCCTTGGGACCTCTTATAGTGAGTTACTCAAGACTTGTCCTGGTTTCACCTGGGAAAGAGTTAATTTTCTTTCTAGCGATTGCTGTGAAAGGAATGTTGATAATACCCATTTCAGTTGTTGCTAAGTGCTATTTACGTTATTCAAGGGCTTTTTTCAGCTTCTGATACAAGAATAGAGAGAACGATGGAACGGCCAATGAAATATTCCATACCATAGGCGTCATGCTCAGTATATAAATGGGGGGTAGCAGGGGTGGGCTGTGTGTGTGAGAATCTGCAACCACTGCTTGGGGATGGTCCCAAGTCACCCGGCAGTGAGAGTGACCCATGTCATTATTATTATTGTTATTTTTCCGTTTCTGTTATTTTTTCTATTAAACTGTCTTTATCTCAGCCCATGAGATGGAGACCCATCTCAGGTCTTTTTTTTTTTTCCTCCCTTTCCCCTCCCTTTTTTCCTCCCACCCCGCAAGAAGGGGGGCAGTTAGCGAGCGGCTGCGTGGTTCTAGTTGCTGGCTGGAGTTAAACCACAACAAGACTATAATTTCCTATTTGAGCATATCAACTCCTGCAATTATTAGCTCCTGTTTGTAAATAAATGCAATGATTATAATATCTAATTATAAAATCACGGAATAGTTGAGGTTGGAAGGGACCTCTGGAGAACACCTTGTCTAAACTACCCCCCTTGAAGCAGGGTTAACCACAGCAGGTTGCTCGGGGCCAGGTGCGTTTTGAGTATCTCCACAGATGGAGATTCCAAAACCTCCTCAGGCAACCTGTTCCTGTGTCTCATCACCCCCTGAAGATAGTAAATAAACAGCTTTTAAATATAAATGATTTTATTTTGTGCCCATTGCCTCTTGTCTGTTCACTGGACACCACTGAGAAGAGCCTGGCTCCCTATTCTTTAGTCCCTTCCACCAGGTATTTATATACATTGATAAGATCCCCTGGAGCCTTCTCTGCTCCAGGATGAACGGCCCCAGCTCTCCCAGCCTTTTCCTCACAGCAGAGGTGCTCCAGTCCCTTCATCATCCTCACGGCCCTTCACCAGACTCTCACCATTGCAGATATATCTCTCATGTCCTGGGGAGACCAGGTCTGGACAGGTAACTCCACATGTATCTCACCAGCGCTGAGCAGAGGAAAAGGATCACCTCCTTGACCTGCCAGAAACACTCCTCCCAATGCAGCCCAGGATACCACTGGTCTTCTTTGCAGGAAGGGCTCACTGCTGGCACATATTTAACTTGGTGTCCCCCAGGACCCCCAGGTTCTTTTCTACCAAGCTGATTTCCAGCCAGCTGGCCACCAGCAGGTACCGGTGTATGCAGTTGCTCCCCCCAAGTGCAGGACCTTGCACTTCCCTTTGTTGAACTTCACAAGCTTCCTGCCGGCCTGTTTCTCCAGCCTGTCAAGGTCCCTCTGGAGGGCAGCACACCCATCCGGTCTATCAGCCACTCCTCCCAGCTTTGTGTTATCTGCCAACTTGCTGAAGGTGCTCCTGCTTCATCAATCAGATCATTAATGAAGAAGCTAAACAGTATTAGTCACAGTATCAGCCTGTGAGGTACAACACTCATGACTGGCCTCCAACTGGACATAGTGATGCTGATCACAACCATCTGAACCTAGCAATTCAGCCAGATTTCAATCCACCTCGCCATCCACTTATCTAGGCCATACTTCATCAGTTTGTCTATAAGGATGTTATGAAAGACAGTGTTTACACTGTCTATAAACAACATCCTCAGCTCTCACCTCATCCACCAAGGCAGTCATTTCATCATAGAAGACTCTCAGGTGGGTTAAGCATGATTTACTCTTCACAAAACCACAATGATTACTCCCAATCACCTTCTTTATTATGAGCTGATTTTCTTTTCTGCCTATCACATAGTTGACGTGCCATCTCCGGTCAGAGGTTATATTCCTGTGATTCAGATTTGGCTCTCTAAGGACATTCTAGTTGGCAAAAGTGAGAAAAGTTGATCCAAATAAATAGAAACTGTGAACATGAAGTCAGTTCAACCCTTGTGTGTTTTAATTCAATGTGGGGCATCAAGTTAAGAGAGTCAAGGCATCACATAATCACCTAGTAGGGATGCGTAGCAGAAATACTATGATCAGTATGAAAGAAGGATGAATGGAAGTGTCTGCATGCGAAAGCACCAGAAGAAACGATACAGAGAACAGGTTACGAGAACGGCATGTATTGATAAGCAAGAACATGAGTGACAGCAAACTCGCAAACGATGAGAAATGTATTGCTACACGCAGACCAGAAGACCAGCACTCTGGTGAGGCCGTACTAGAGATGACCAGGCAGTGGGAGACGCACAGCAAACCTACAGCACTTCACCTCTGCCAAGAGGGAACCAGGCTGGGAGCCACAAACCCACCCGCAATGAGGAAACAGAGACAAAGGGCAGCAATGACAGGCTGAAGCCAGCACGCTTCTGAGGAAA
The DNA here is from genome assembly GCA_013398915.1 of Dromas ardeola. Classification (NCBI taxonomy): domain Eukaryota; kingdom Metazoa; phylum Chordata; class Aves; order Charadriiformes; family Dromadidae; genus Dromas; species Dromas ardeola. Next base: position 301,102 of record VYZM01019516.1, on the reverse strand, counting down.
AGATCACGCCACGAGAACCGTTTGTCTCCTAATGAGTACAAAAACTTTGTCTAGAAGCCAGTTTATTGTCATCAATCAAGAGGAACCCAAGAGACACAGGGAGGACTTTACAGCCCCTGTCCCTCATCCTCATCACACACAAGTGACCCTGGCCACACAGAAGCCTTGGTGTTGGCGAGCACGTAGCTATCAGTATCAAACACCGGCAAAAAGAGTGAAAGCGAGTGAAGACAGATTAATTTGAAGTAAATATCACCCTCGTCTCCAACTAGATCTTTCACTGCATTTTCTCACAGTAAGTTCTTGAGGTCTTTCACATTTTCACTGTTTTAAAGAGACCACCTTAGGTTCAGAGTTTTCCCTATTTAAATTAACTTTCCTGACTAAGCCATTAATCCTGACAACAGCCTAAAAGACTCTGAGTTTCAGAACACTCCTCTCCACGAGCTTAACTGTTCCCAGCTTAACTATCACAAGACCGTTCAGAGTACAGTTTAGATCCCCTCCCATGTCTTATATCTCAATGAAGGAATGAGTTAGCAGAAGCCAACTACACCCCTTACAAGGGTGGAGTGTTACTAACACAGAAAGTAGCTTAAATCTTCTACTGTTTCCCATCCCTGATAACCCCAGGTCTCAGCCCCAAATTCTCCCTCCATTCCAATAATTCCTACTGGTCCTCGTGTACTTCTGTAACAGGCAGGAGAGCGCCTTGACTCCATGTCTGCTGTACTCACCCGTGCTTATCTCTTAAGGGCCGGATCCCAGAACGTGCGAAATCCTGCACAGGCAGTGGATTCACTGCCAAATCCTTCAGCCGCCTCCCCATCCACATCGACGAACAGTTCAGAATGCTACACTCTGCTTTCAGAAGGCGCCGTGTGCTGAACCCATACGAGGCACTATGCACCGAACATCTGCCTCAAACGCAGTGCAAAATACCTTCCCAGTAAAACACACCACGTACATACATACCCAATACAAATTTAAAAAATAATGAAAAATACCATGTGGCACACCATGTATTGCACAAGGAAATGAGAAAGGTAGGCCCAAGAAAATCAGTCACTATTTCTTCCAGAAAGTACCACAAGAACTTCTATTTTAACCTCTCATTAGAAAAATAAACACTGAATTAACAGCATAAAGATAATTTTACTGTACTTGATAAGTTCTTAAATGACTCATTTTCAAGAACTGAGCAAAGGACTAAATGTTAAGCATCGAACTATAGTCTTATACTCCCAAACACTCTCTTTCAGCAGCAGAGTTGAAATACAAATCCAATTTTAAGAAAACCTTTGCACAGATCTTTTTTTCTGGCCGGAATAAACATCAGTATGGCAAGCCCCACTCTTTCACAAGATTAGAGTTTTAACCAGTATGGAAAAAGCCCTTGCTTAATAAACTATTAAATTAAGCAGCACAAGAGGAAATGAGTGCGTATATTGAGAGAGAGAAAAAAAAGGCAGGGTGTTAGAGGGGCATTCTTTCTGAGGGGATGTTCTCAGCCCATTATTGGGCCACACCAAACACACATTTCCCAGCAGTGCTCCCACTCCAAAGCACTCTTTCCAAGATCAGATGTTAAGCCCATCCATAGATATATATATTCCAACAAAAAAAATCCCAGAAAAAATAGCAGACCTTTCAAATGACAGCTTTATGAACCTCTGAGGCCATTTGTAACAGATTTCCACCCTCAAAAACTTGAGGGTCCTCAAATTTCCCGTCATGCGTTACAAGCCCAATACAATACTTGTGCCCCACACGCTCAAAGAAGCCTACCTTTTGATGGCACAGTCTTGGAAAGGGCAGAATATAAAAAGGTGTTCTGTCATGGTAAGCTTGATATACGAACAAAACTAAGTTTCTACCCCAATACAACTGTATGATACAGCAGTGCCCTGCAAATAAATAGTTTCTGGGCAAAACAAGTAATATCTGACCTTTGGTTGCACGATTATCACACATTTGATTAACTGGTTTAGTGTAATCATTGCTTATAAATCAAGTAATGAATTAGCAAATTCTGATGATTCCATTTTTCAATCACGCATCAGTATTTTAATTATTAGCTTGTACCTAAGCAGACAAAAAGGGAAAAGATAAGCATTTTACTTTTTAAAATTTTAAAAAATGTGTGTATGTATATAAATATACAAACATGTATAAAAAGGAATAAACTAATGATTTCATTTCTTTACTTTCCACATGCTACTGCCATTCTTAATGTTGCACCTTACTTCTTCTGTAAAAACCCTGGGTGAATGAGAAGAAATTCAGACCATCCTTACCTTAATGTTGCAAGCTTGTTCCATCAGTCTCCTGGCGTTCTCTTCAGCTCTGTACCTCTTGGGCAACTGAACCCTGAAGAATTTCAAAGCTCCTTCAAAATCAGCTTGTAGAAGGTCCTCTTTTGAGGTCTGCAATTCAACACAGGGAACTACTGTAAGCACCGAGAACATGCAGTCATGCTCGTTTACTGGATTTGTCATTTACTGAATGTGTTCCAAACCACCCATACTCACATTAGCTCAGAAACATCCTCCTTGCAATCAGCTCTCTAACCCCTACCTCATAAAACAAAAGAAGCTAAAGCTTATCCAAGGAATCCCAGACAGAAGAGCACAATCAGAGACTGTAACACATTAATGTCTTTTATCGCTTTGTTCCTGCGGGGTAGGAAAGGGATTCTGGCTCAGCCTGTCAAGATGTCACTCAGTGAGGAGAAAAACAAAAACCAAGCAAACGACAAAAATCTAGGAGAATTTATAATATTTTTTAGAGAGCTTGTGCATTAGACCATTGCTGATTCTCATAATGCTGCCCTAAAAAGACAATGTACATATATAGATATATATGGTTGCAGACATGAACAGCAGAAGCAGAAATGCAGATGACTCATAAGAGGCATCAGCAAGTCAACGTGCAGAAGTCTGTGACACAATTTCTCAAAGAACACTGTGCCAGAAAATGTTTTACATGCTTATTTCTACATCTCTCATAATGCTGTACCTCTCAGTGTGGCATCAAGCCTAACAGGTCAGAAAATGTTAAACATTCAACGTTAATCCAGTTCTGCTACTGACGGAGTAGTATGATTCATAGGCACAAACGTATTTATCTTCAGATTTACCAAGGACTACACCAAGAGATTTAGCAGACATGAAACTGGGGATTTGCTTGGGATTGCTCCTTTGAAAGGTTCACAGGAACTGAACGTCCAGGCAAGACATTTAGGACATCATCTCAAAAATGTGAATTTCAAGATCTTTAACCCAGAAAGAGCGAACAAAACCGTGTAAAGGTACAGACTAGTATCATGGAGACGGGCGCGGTGTATCATGGTATTACTACAAATACCTCAGGAGCAGCACAGGTACCTTTGGTTATGGTTAATTGCTGAATTAATTGCTCAAGTACCACCACCAACTTTTTCATGTGTGCGTCCTCCGCTTTCTCATGAGTAACACCGTTTGTCTGTTTTTGCCTTGTTATACACAGTAGGTATACTACGTACACACAAAGTTTGACTCTTAACTATATTGTCACCCACTCAAAATCCTTTGCTGTCTTCAATTTCAGACAGCTTCTTTCCAGAAAGCACGCTTCGCCCAAACACAAGAGATTTGGCTCTACACAGGGAGAACTGGGAGAAAATGTGCAGCCTGCGATATACAAAACGTGAGGCTTGATGGTACTACTGTTCCTCTTGGGTGTTAAATTTGTTTTAAATAAATACAAATAAATGGAATTACCACTATAACGCAGAGAAAATTTTAATTCTATTTACAAATCCTCCCTGTGCACCCTACAAACTAGCATCACTAGGTCATCTACATTAAAATAATTATATCTGCTGTGTAAAAGCCCTTCTTAAAAGTACAAAAGTTTTCTTTCCCAAAGCAAACTGAACTCCAGTATGGTGCTGCAGATACATAACAGTAATATTCAAACCTATCTCGACATATTGCACCTTTCTGCTGAAAATGCTAGAGCTGCCTACCCAGATTGTCTATCAAAAATAGCAATTTATCCAAACTTGTGTTTGGTGGGGGAACGAAGGAGGGTTTTTGAAGGGATTTTAAATTATGTACCAAACTGAACAGCAGCAGATGTTGCGGGGCTATTTTCATGGTTATCCAGCATCTCTGACAGTGGAGAGCATGCGCTGACACCAGTGTGCCCCCCGAACGCTGAAAATCGTCCCTGCTCTGTGCCCCGCCTTTCACTGTGGGAACCGGCATAGCAATGCCCACTTTGGTTTCCTACAAGGACAAAATCTACACTGTACACGTTTACCTATCACCCTAAGTATTTTTTGAGATCAGTATCCTCTATACCCTAATAGCCACTCTGCAGTAGTTTTTGCTAGATTAATCACAGGGAAAGAGTGAGAAAACTCCAAATACAACTGGAGTAGCTTCAGCGGATCCATTTCCCCACAGCTGCAGCATTTGTAAGGCAGACAACTTTCTGTCATCAAAACCCTCAGAGTTCTCTCAACATCTGTTTGATCCTCCCTTTGCTCACAGCCAAGGAAGCTGCTGGGTCATCACTGCAGGGACACAAGAAATACTGCCTTCAGAATGCTGATGAGAAATGTTCAGCTTTACAAACCATCACATCTGATTCTGTCCACGAAAATTTGGCAGGAGGACTGTTTGGCTGAGACTCAATCAGACAAGACCGATGTGGTGTTGACAGGGAGCTGGTGCACTCGGGTATCTACTGAATGCAGCTACGGCCAAGGCGTCCATTTCCTCTTTCTAATGTCGTATTTCTCCTGGACGAGTTTTTACTGAGGTTGTACATGCTTTAGCCACGCTCGCGACGAGATCGCCATTTCACTCCGCAATGGGCTGTGTCTAAGATTACCTGCGAGCTGAGGAGCGTGGCGGGAGCAGCCCGTCGCAGGGGCAGCATCACGGCCAAACCCCACCTGGCATCCAAGATGGCATCCATCCCTGGCATCCCGGCATCCCGGGTGGGGTTCAGCGGGGAAATGCTGATCGAAAAGCAGCAAACGCTTTGATAACCAGCTTCCTTGAAAGCAATTTCTCTCCTTCCCTCTCAGCGATGTTGACAGCTGTGATCACTATACAATTCAAATAGATTTCCCCATTCCATTGCTAATTTACCTTCTTTGGAGACCAGCTCTCCTGGCGTTTCCAGTCCCCTCTTCCTCAGGCTGTGTCAGCCTCTCCCGTCCTCCCAAACCCAACGCGAACACAACTCTGACGCCCTGGGGAAAGGGCTGGCACCAGCCAACCCTTTACCAATGGGTAAACCCCATTTTGCTGCTGTTGCTGGTTTTACGCAGAAGGGGCTCAGATACGGCAGCGCTGACAGCCGGGGTAATCTCCAGGACAGGCTGACTGGTACGTGCTTCCAAGAGAGTAGGAGGGTGTTTTCAATTAAGACTTCTGGACAGTTGCTCCCAGCACAAAACGAACACCAAACACACTTTTTGCCAAAGTTTTAGTATTTTGTTAGGAGCTGAGCTATCCTAATTTGAAGCATGTATTCTTCCTAGAGGTCCTGACTAGACTACTTTTTTTTTTATTTTTTATTTAATTTATTTTTCTTAAATTAACGTAATGCATTGAGAGTTTTGGAAATTTCTTTTAGGAATCAGAGGAGAAAAAAACGTGATAATCAACAATGAAATTACCCTGCCAAACTTTAGAAAAGCAGATGCACCTACCCTTTATGTCCACAGCACTTCATTTAAAAATAAATACCAAAAAAAGAGAGAGGCAAGTATGTCAGAAAAGCAGCAATTACATGTAAAACCTTTAAAGTCAGATTTAATTCTCCTAGGCTTCTGCTTGCATCACTGTTATAATACTATTTTAACAGCCCCCAAACAAACTACTCTCATAAGATTGTAACTATTGACAATTTTGAATGTCTCAACCCTGAAAATGCCACAAGAACCCTGAAAAGCCCATAAGAATAATCGTGGCTCATGCAGATAAGAACTCATGTAACAGAGTTTGCTAAACTAAGATTATAGTTATGAAAAATTATAAACTACCACATTGTACGGTTTGAAAAAATGCATGGTAGAGCCTATACTGCTCAGCTCTTTCTACTTTGCAGAGTATTTTAATTTCATTATAATAATTTGTTGATCAAAAAATTAGTTTCACTATTGAAAGTCACAAGAAATCAAAGCATCACTTTGAGAGCAACAACTGGGTTGCGTATGTTGTGTATTTGCTGCAAACAAACCTCTTCAGGTACTGATTAAAAACAGGAAGCAGCACAAAACCAGCGTGTGTGTGTATATATATCTGCAGTACCAAAAAAAAATTAAAAAATAACAATGTTAGGATGCTAAGATTCACATTTCATGACATTTTGTGATTTTAATCAATAAGTCACAAAGACATTTCAGGAATCTTTTGGCAGCTGTTTGACAGGCAGAGATTTGTAAATCCATTGGTTCGTGTCACTCAGCTTGGGGAACTCATGAACAACTTATTTCACTACACCATCTCTAAGTTTAATGAACCAATAACTAAAGTTTGGTGCACTGTATTTTTGTGCACCTGGGGACTCCAGGACATTTTTTTATTATTCTAGATGTAATTTTCAAATAATCATACTTTATGTTAAAATATATTTTTAAAACCATTCAAAAGAAGCAACTGACTGGGAACTATGACCATAACATTAACTTTAAACATCTCAGCTTGCCTTTCAGAGTTTGGCTAAATATGCCCTTGAATGTCCTTCCCACATCACTGAAGTATTGCAATATATTCACAAAATTATCCCATATGAATAAGTTGAAACTTAAGGGAAAGCCCTTTCCCAGAAGTACTAGGGAAGCCTTCAAATCTGAAGGTAAAGTTCTGGAAAACTGCAAATGTTCAGAAAAACAGGAATGGAATTTGAGAGACATAAATGATGTTAATTTTGATTTATTTTTTTTAAATAAATAATGTTACTACTACATTACCCAAAATATTTAGGAAAATGTGATTAAGACAAAGGACAAAGCCTTGGCTTTTTTCTTTAATTTAATTTCTCTGTCTTCAATTATTAATTGCACAGTCTCATTTATTACTGACTATATCAACTAAAACTCCTATTCCCACCTGGGAACTAATACAGCAGAAGAAATTTTAGACCAACCACACTACACTTCCTTAATTTAATTCTTCCTCCTTCATACAAACAGATAAAAATTACTCATTTCCATAGAATTCTATGTATACAGTATATATATTGAGAATTTCTATAGAATGTCAGTGAACATAAACTGCCTGTTTTACACCTGAATGGACAAGTGTCAGGAACAAGACCATGTTAAAGGTTGAAAAGATTCTGGCCACACTCTGCTCCACTATTTAATTTGCTACTGGTAAATTCAAAATGTTTACACAAGTATCCTCACACTAATTTTTCAGGACATACTATGTAACCTACAACACACATAGATGTGGCTTCAAGTTCTTTTAAGAAGATATGCAACGTAAAATCAAGATAAGCGAGCTATTTTCTCTAACCTGATAGCTCCTCTTCTACTGGTAGCAACATGACTGGGGTGTTGCGCGCTGCACGACTGTGCGCTGCGATGGCCTGAAACACGAGCCACAGACCTGACACCTGTTTGAGGACTCCAAGAGGACGAAGCTGCCCTTTTGTGCTGCCAAGGAGGGCGAGGATAGGTAAAACTTGGGATCCAGGCCTGGGGAAGTCTGACGGGCAAAGCTACACTGCTGCAGTTACACTGGCACGCGCTTCTAGCACAACACATCAAAAGACTCCTCTTACTGGCATTGCTTATGTCCATTGCTTTACTGTGAAAGCTATACTGTCAACAAGATTTTTTTCCTAAATAAAATCTGTGCTCTCTGTAAAACACCGGTACAAATGTGTTATGGAAAAAAAAATGGCTTTGTTTTTGTGCGCAATGAGTTGGCATCCATAAATACGGCCACAATCCTGCGTACACCCAGCAGTATCCCTCTACCAAAATTGCACCACTGCGTTCATACGTAGCTCCAGACTTACACAGGTAATGCTCGTTCTGCCACATAAAATACTGATGAACGTGGGTACGCGGCAAACACAAAATCTAGTAGCTTCATCCACCCATCGTCATCCCGAAGGAGATAAACCCACACAGAATTAGTGCTGTTTCACTTGCGCATCAGCACAGTTGGCTCGTGCAGTGAGTAGGTGATCTGAATTTTTCTGAGGCTGGCATAAAGGTTATAGCTTGTATTTCTCACATATATGTATATGGCATATAGTCTGCTTATTCCCAAAACCACAGCAGAGGGAGAAACTTATGCAGGTAAAAAAAGAATATAGTTCTTAATTTTATGAAACACTGAGGTTTTCAAGTATCTTTAGTTCTGCTCAAAGTACAAATTCTTGGTCCTCAGCTATTTCTCAATTTTCAAAAATCAGAAACATAGTCTCTCCTCTTCTATGGAAGGGGTATATGCCAAAAGGGAGACATGTCAGAAGAGGTATATTTAGCTAATAAAACCTGACCGGAAATCACATTGACTCCACAAGTCAAGACTCTCTAATAAGACAAGCATTTTTTATATTGTTCTACCTTTTTTCCCCTTTTTTAATAAAGAATATTATGCCATTCAGCAAAACTAAGCTGCCTGGGTGGCGAAGTACGCTAAATTTCTTGGTATTCTCCATCTGGAGGGCCAGATAGAAAGCCTGATTAAGTCAAGTGAAAAAGATCTTGGTGGTTTTGTCGCTGCTTTCCTTAGAGCTCATCACGGAACAATTCAGAATGATTTGGCAGTCCTTGCCCCAGAGACCATCATCGCTAAAGCAGCAGGGTGGATGCTTAGGTACGTTTGGAGGTAAAGGGGAATAATGCTTACACAGACACCAGATTAACCACGCGCCACTAGCCCCTGTGACAGGCAGGATACCCGATTCTACAAGTGACTGTGGGCATCCAAATTCATCTGCACTTTGCTAGCAATCAGAGAGTTTGTGGGGGTTTTTGTTTTTGTCTAACAGCTCACAGCACAGGGACACACTGCTTCAACTACCCACCTTTTTTTTTTTTCCCTTCCTTTTACACCCAATAACTTACAATACGCAGAGCACGTTCATTTCTGTGAGCGTACTGCAGAGCACGGAGACGGGTTTCAGTAGCGCGACAGAAATGCCAGACAGGTCACTCCTATAGCTACAACACAGGAGTGCAGGGGGTATGGAAATAAAAGAAAGGCACCATCCCACCAGAAAATGGGATGGGATCAGTAAAGAACCGTCTCCACACGTGTCACGTAAAAATGAGGTTCTGGTGTTGAAGGCCGTGGAGCAAGCGCAGCTCTGAGCTGCAGCCAGGCTCAGCTACAACAGCCCAGAGCAGCCTCCGCTGGGACGCGGTGCCGACTTCTGGGTTGGCCACTGTTTTGTGGGTTTGAGTCTGCTTTGGACAGCACTAGAAATGACAACAGCGTACTCCTCCGTACCATGGCATGCCGCACCGATTTCAGGCATCACATACAGGCATCATTTGCTGTGACAGATAAAAAACACCTTTAACAATTTATTTCCCAGATAATTCTACACACATATTTTAAACTTTTTTACGTAGTGTCAACTGCCTTTTCAAAATCAAACACAGAAACAGTAGAAAACCAAGATACATCAACACAGCTTAAATTTTTATGAATGCTTAAAATTAACCTTTGATGTCACAAGTATAAAATTTGACATGCTGACCACTAATGCACTTTCCATCAGTATCTAGAAGTAGACAGGGCATGCTGCTTATCTGCAGTCATTACAGGACTGAGAACAAAAGCATCCATGGCTTTAGGATATATTTTTTTTTTGTTTTTACAACACAGCCCTGGTTGTGAACCCTTCGAGCTAGTTAAGGAGTGGCACCAATCCCCAATCGCAGGACCAGCATCCAAGCCCTTCCGAGCCAACATGAAAAAGAAAAGACTCAGTGCACGGGAGATGGGTTATGAGAAGCCGAGAGGAAAAAAAATCAGAGACCTTTCACGCCTTCATTCAGTGTCAAGA
>VYZM01019516.1:259752-291044 GCA_013398915.1 Dromas ardeola | reverse complement strand
GGGGGGGGGGGGAGACAGGATTGGGAGGGAAGATAGCAAATTCGCAATGAATTGATTTCAAGGAAATGTGATCTCACCGCAAGCAGCCGAGGCACAAACAGGCGATGCCCCATTCCCAGAAGTTCCAGCACTCGACATGCATACTCATTCACCAGCTTGCTTCTCTCGTCGTGCATGTCCTGGGACTTTCTGACGGGTGGTGTGAGCTTGGCAGCTGGGGTTTTGCAAGGCACCCCTTCTTCCATGAGCAGTACGCAGTAAGTATCCAGAGCGAGAACCGTAATTTCAAAAAGTGCAAGATTGGGAGAGCCAGCCTCAGGTCTCTGACACGGGCTCCGATGGCCGCCTACAGCAACGCCCGTCCCCCGCTCAGAAAGAGAAAAGCATCTTTGCTAAGAATCAAGGAAAAACACGATCCACCGTGTTGCCTCAGCCCGAGTCCGGAGTAGATTTGAAAAACAAACCAAAGAAAACATGGATCTAAAAATGTACCTAAAAAGCAGGAAAATGGCAGAAAACGAGTGTGGGAAATCTCGGACAGGAGAGAAGCGACAGAGAGCTTTCAGGGCTCAGTGTCCGCGGATGCGTGTGCCAGCGGCGGCAATAAGAGCAATAAAGGCAGGGCAGTTCTGGAGCTGCGAAGAGAAAACGATGAGCTCATTGCGATCTGCGACCGGTGACAAGCGTGGCGGCTGCCGCTGCTGCCTCTGGCTGTGAATCCCTAATGATGGGGCAGGCGAGGAGGGGCTGGGAGGAGGAGGAGGGGGTGATGGAGCATGCGGAGAGCCTCTCGGGGGACAATGCCGTCATAAGAAGCCAATAGTGAGCGGCTGGACAGCTGAGCTCCCCTCCCCGTCTACCTTAAATCAATTCAGCGGTGAGGGGCTTCGCTGTTGAATCCCAGGCTCACAGCGTCTGAGCTGCATCCCCCAACGCCCGATGGTTGGGAAGAAGCCATCCTGCCGGCTGATATAGCGACTGGTACTCCATCTGCTTCCGAATAATGCAAATACAGCCTGGGCAGGTAGGGCAGGAGACCCCCATCCCTCCCGGATGGTGACCGGGAGAGGGGCAAGGGCATCATGAGGGGCTGCCGGCGGGCAGGGAGCGGCAGGCAGCTGCTGAGAAGCCACAGCCCATCTCTGCACAGCTTGCGCGGGGTTGAATTCAATAATTTAAATAACACTAATTTCCAGCACTGTGTTCTCAGGCGGCATTTCTAAACGCGGAGACGATGGGCAGAGAGGGAATGATGTCAGCACAGGCAGTTTGAGTTGGTTCTAGAAATTAACCGTGCATTTGTAAGGAAAACGCCATGATGTCACACCTTCCGTCGCCTGGCATCGCCCCCATGCAGGGAACAGCCCCGGCGCCCCCGCCATCTGGTCAAAGACAGACCAGCAGGTACCGCTTCATTCCAGAGCCACCGATTTCCAAAACCATGCTTCATTTGTGAATTTTACACTGCTTCGTTTTTGAATTGCCTAATTATAAAATGGGCTCTGTAACAGAACAATACACGTTTCCGATCGGCGCAGACAGTAATATTGCATACATAACTAACATACAGAAAGGTGGTGATTTAAAATATTGTGAGGGGCTCTACGGATATGGAACACATTAATCGCAAACACTTCTGCAAATGCATATTTGAGCTCTAAACATCATTTATCTAACGTGTCAAGAAAAACCATCAGTATTTAGTTTAAATACTAATGCCAAGTAAAAATCCATAGCATGGGGTTGCTGAATTGAAATAATAAACATGTTCATGAGTAATTAAAATACAAAAATCATTTTAATTTACCATGCACAAGCCTCAATAAGTACTACAAAAAGCAGAGAAAATTAGAAAAGTAAATTAATTGCGTTCCCTCTGATATACCACTCATATACCACTGATATACCATAGTGGGTGGACTCCTTTCAAATAAAAGCAAATTTTCTTGAACGAGATGATTATTTTATTTTTTTTTTTTAAAAGGACATTATTGCCAAAAATAGCCCCATCCACAGAGATGACCTGGCTCACTGCGACACGTGAAGGAGGTGGGAAAATGGTTAAAGCAGAACCAGGAGAAGTCGCAGGTCAAAGATGACCTATGATGACAAAGAGGCCTCAACGGTTCATCCTCTGCTGATACAGGATTTAAATCAAGTAAAGCACCTGCCGATTTGGGCACTACCGAATAAGCTGCTTAATACAGGTGGTCTTCTGAAAGCTGATTTAAGTATCTCAGGTTGTGAAACACTATTTTGCAGATGAAAATCTTCGGTATGGACTAGTGCACAGAGCAGGGTTCTGAGGAGGTGGAGGCTACAGCTTTTCTGACTCAGCTGAAGTTAGGGGTATTTACTGAGATCCTGTTCAGGAGAAGCTATGCACGACTCTTAAGAAAAGGGAAACCATAACCAACACACATGTCATTCCAGTTGAAGATTATAGTGAAGGCTGTGATGGGAGCTCTCCTATACTTTCCAACTCCCGCCTCAGCCTGCAGTTCCAGAGATTCTGGTTTATTATCTAGTTTCTTATTATGTGTGCAGGTAAACACCACAACGCCGATCGGTTATCCATCCCAGGTTAAACTACCAGCTTCCCAGACTCTATGTTTGTAGGGTGAAAGGGTTTAAAAGAAAGGAAGTTGCTCTTCCTATTTTTTCTGAATTTTTAAAGTGTTTCCATTTAATTTAAACACAGGCTGGCAAGCATGATATTCTACAAACATTAGGTTCTACCTTCCACATGCAAATGAAAACATCGCTCAAAACATTAAAAAGGAAGAAATAAGAGCATTGTACTGTGTATTACAGAACTGACTAGAGGCACAGAGGTGAATGGGATGAGTCACTGGTGACTTGGGGGCGAAACAGGCAAGAGGACAGATAATTCCCAGTACCGTCTATGTAAAAAGCCTTAAATTATTTCTTGCATAAATCACACTTTAATAAGCTAATAGCTAACTCTCATCCTTACAGAAATTCAGGTTTGGTTCATTTTGGGTAAGGCTTATGAAAAATGGAACGAAGCGATTATTAAATAAAGTCTTTAATTCTAGAAAGTTATAATAGGATCTCATAGTTAGAGGCTAAAACCAGATGAATTCAGGTTAGAAATAAGGTGCAAATTTTTAGGAATGAGGAAAATTAACTACAGGATTAGCTTCCCAAGAGATGCGGTCTACTACCATCATTACGATTTTTACATCAGGCCTGGATATCTTGTTTAAAGAGGTCTCTCAAATACAAAAAATTCCAAGGCTTGACAAAGAAAAAAACCTTAATTATCAGCTCTGTGTTTTTCAGGAACTCCTTTCACAAAGCATAACAGTGAACCGTCGTTCAAATCTGCAGTTTGAGACTTTTTACACTCCCTACCATTCTTAAATACGTCTACATCCTCATTGAACGCTACATCTTTTTTTTATCCATGTCTGACCAGGAACTGTGATTTTTCCTTCCTGTAAACTTCATTGCTCTTATCCATGCCATTAGATTACCGTCCTGTGTTCTTCAGAAGGGCCCGACTGAAGTCAACTTAAAAAACTAGAAGTGGCCTAAAAGGCAGTAACTTGCACACTAACTAGAATGTCTTGGGGTAAATACGTATTACTCGAGCTTTGACTTCCATGTCGTAGACTACCTGTTTCTGGCTAAATTCTGTTTCTGGCCTTCCTATGCATGGAATGTCTGTTTGCTCACATGGTACTGGTGCAGTAAAGATCTGCTCACATCTGAAGGCCAGTGAACTAAGAAGAAGTGGCTAACGGCAAAATATTCTCTTAGCAAATAAAGCCATATAGAATATGACTTGAAATTATCTATATTTTCTGAATTCTGTAGCAAGATACCAAGGATCTTGATGGGGATTCCTTTCTAAATCTCCGCACTTTAAAATACACCAAATTAGAAGAACATACAGAACACTATAGAACGTAAATAAGTGCACAAAGCCTGAACATATATGTGTTAGTTTTAGGTGTTCATACTGGTTTAGTTCCCAGATACCGGTGTTCTCACTTGCATGTTTAACAAGGCATGACAACTTGCTGTAAAAACTGCCAACCTGCCCACCTTGCATAATTTTAAAATTATGACCCTGTGTGAGCACTGCAGATTTCTTTCTTTTTCTCATAATGGCTATATCAATTGCTAATTGATCAATGCTGATGTATGATAGTGTCGCTCTTTTCTATGTCAACTGTAAAAAAAAAAAAAAAAAAGGGAATTGGATTTCCTTTAACATTTTAGTGGCAAAAATTACTGACTTTGAAAAGCTAAATGGACTCTAAAACTGGGAGAACATAAGAGAAAGTTCTCTTTCAAGCTTATTCCTATAAAAGGATAACAGACATTCTGCACCAGAACATCTCGGAAGATCCATACGAATTACATCATGCCCAGACTAAGAGCTTCACCTCTTACCTTATCGGAAATTACTTTGTCCTTTCTGTTCTTCGGGTCTAATCACAACTGCGTAATCTGGATTTAGTGAAGTTTACGTCTTTATCATTATCAGAGGGAACACGATAAAACAATTTATTTTCACACTAGATTCCATCAGAGCTCTGTGCTGGGGTCGTGCTGGTCGGACTATTCTTAAATGGCTTGGAAAAGAGGGCGAATCGTGAGGTGACAGTGTTTGCAAATGCTACTAAATTATTCAGGGTGTTAAAGACAGGGGCTTACAGCAAAGAACTGCAGAAAGACCGTAAGAGACTGAATGACTGGGCAATAGTATGGTACATGAAAGTCAATGTGGATAAATGTAAATTGATGCATATGGGGAACAATATTAATTTTACATATAAATGATAGACTCTGAGCTGACAACTGCTACTCAGCAATGAATCTTGGAGTCACTGCGGATGGTTCTACGGAAATATCAGCTCAGTGCACTCCAGAGGTCAACAAAATAAATCAAATGGTAGAAATCAATAGGAAAGGAAGAGAGATCTAAACAGAGAATGCCATTATTCTACAATGTAACTCCATGATGGGTTTTCATCCTTGCTATTACGCATTACTCTGGTCCTCCCATCTCAAAAAGGAGGATATTAGAGACAGGAAAGTATGCAGAGAGGCAATAAGGATCATCAGAGGCTTTCAAATGAGGAGACAAAAAATAGACTAAGATTATTAAGCCTGGAAGATTGATGAGGGATATGGTAGACCTATAAAATCATGAGTGGTGAGGAGAAAGTGAAGAGGAACCAACTGTCCAAAATGCCTTCCAATACAGGAAAGAGGAACCTCACATGAAACTCATAGGTGATGGGTTCAAATAAAACAAAATGACAATTAAACTAAGAAAATCTCTGTGGTTACTAATTTACATGTGTTCAAAAAGTCACTGGACAAATCCATGAAATAACAATCCATATGGAGTTATTACACTTGAGACTAATTCTTTCTCACAGGGTCCCCGAGACACAAATTGCTGGAGGAAAAAGGAGTATTATTGCCCTGTTCTTACAGTCTTTCCTGTGTATCTGCTGTTGACAAGATCCTGGGGTAGATAAGCTTACAAGTCTGATCTGGAATGACTGTTTTCATGTTTTTATTTACTTCAATGACATACTTAATAAAAAAATATCACACAGAATCACAAGATTTGCTAGGTACATGAGTCATACACAGGATATTGAAAAAAAAAATTAAAGTGTATATATATATATATCTATATATCAGAACTATGTGTAGTCCTGAAAATACCATCTCCAGTTTCCAACACCTGGAAATTATGTGCAGATAGTATAATGGGGAAGTGCCACTAATACATAAATAAGGGCTCAGTGCTGCTAAAGAAATGCAGTCCAATGAACTTCATGCTTTCTCTGCTTTCAGTCTCCCTCAAAATTAAAAATTTATGGTGAACGTTCACCTAATAGAAATTGAACTGATTTTAGGTGTGAAGAGGAGATCAAATGGGCTAAGAAAGTAACTAGTCAGGACAGGACGGAGTTTAGCATGCAAATAAAGGTGGACATTTAAAAATAGAAAACTGATTATATTAGGTCTAGAAAACCAATAGTCTGGAAGTTGATTGATTCTGGACATTTTCAGGTACAGATTTATCTTTCTAAAGATATAATCTCCAACAAGTCACCAAGTAGCGTTTTTTTGTGCTGGGGGAGTGGGTTTGGGGGTGGTGGTGGGAGTCCTTCAGCCCAGCAAAACCTGCAGTTTAATGACCTCCTCGATTTAGGAACTAGAAATCTAAAAGCAGTCATCTGAGAGCCTCCTAAAAAGCGAACTTCTTGTCCTCTGCCTAATGGAGAAGACCTTGAAAAGAGAACAGTCTGTTCTGATCTCTAGCACCAAAGAGTTAGGATCCACTTCTGTACCAGAAGCTTCAGCGCTGATCCTGGCATCAGCTACATAAAGAAGCTATAAAAAAAAGGTGGTGTAAAGGGCTGTATCTATTTTGTTTTAGATCCTAATGTGGACACTTCTTTTTTAACTTGATAAGCACCTTTTAAAGATTTAATGCACTTACAGAGTGGACTAAGCCAGATCACCTAGAGTCAAAACCAGTTCAGGTTGGAAAGGAATCCTGTAGGTCACTTCATCCAACCTCCGGCTTAAAGCAGTGCTAATTTAGAGACCAGTTCAGGCTCCTCAAGTCACTGCAAATGCAAAATAAGAGTGATGGCATGCAGAGAGAGAATGAAATAACTGTTTTATCTCTTGGAGACATGGCCTGAACTCCACTGCCTACACACTCAGTGCACTTTTCATATGATACCTCTCAAAAAGTTACAATAATTGTCACAATTTCATCCCCAACTGAAAGACAACTCACATTTTTTAACTGTCTCCATTGACAATATGCAAGTTTTACCTAAAATAAGCACCTGTCCAGTCTTCATTGACATCCTCGGATGTTTAACTAGTAAGATTATACAAAATATCAGTATCTTATTTCAGTAAGATATGGAAGAACTGGGTTGTTCAACTTAACTATTTCTCTTGTACTGCTTGTTTTCATCTGACTGACAAAAATTATTTCATTACTTGCTGTTATGACTTGAACCTTTTGGCTTTTTCCTGGTTTGTTTTCTTAAAAGACTACACTACTTCTTAAACACTAATGTCCCAGGCTAGAGAGTGGTAAGGGATAATTTCGGAAGCAGGTGATAAAGGGAGGAATAACCTCAAGGGATGTGACCCTGGCCACTCGGGTTTAACTGGGAGCCACACAGCTCCCTGGAGAATTAGCTGTAACTTACCCATGAAGAGCAGGATCTAAGGTACGCAAAAAGGGATGGCTGCTCTGGCTATCTTTGAGTACGTCCACTTCTCATGAATGTGAATTTTTGAGCTATGCCTTTAACACAGAACAAAATTTCAGATCTTGAAGTCCTGGGTTGGTGCAAGTGTTAATTCAGGAGATAAATGGTGGACAAAATCTGAGACAGGTTAGGTCAGATTTCTACCTAAAGAGGATAATGTATTGAAAGTGAAAAAAGAAAACCTACAATTCACTATATGTTCATTAAGAAGTGAAATGTAAATGTATAGCAAAATTTTATTCAAAATTCGTGCTCTTACACAAATCCACATCTAAGGTGGTGAAATAGTCTTTGTGGAACCCTCTGGTTAATCATGGATACTATTTCATACAAACGTAAGAGAATAATACAATCCTCATGGTTACCAGATAAAGCAGATTTTTTTTGGAAATAAGGAAATACAACATCAACACAGAAAACATAGTGTGACCTCTCTCAAAGACCCAGTCATTCACCTCTAAAAAGATTAATACAAAATTGAGATGGTGCAGAAGATAACTACTAGAGTTCAAGAGCATTAAGAAATTGGTTTATTTAGTAAACAATATGAATGATATCTATAAATACTTCAAGGTGATAAACACCAGTCTAAGTGTCACGGGAAGGGGACTACTTAAAATGAAGGACAATGCTGATACAAGAGTAGAGGAGTGTAAAATGATCAGTGACAATTTTAAACCGGAATAAGGGAAATGGCCTTCCCCTGGCAATATTGCTGCTGTTACTAGTTTACGAAATGGATGCCACGTCACATAATGGCACACTATAGCAGAGAAGCATTTCTTTGGCCCAGGAGGTCCTTTTCAGTCCAGACACTGAATGATATAAAGATAACAAATAACCCTCCTTATCCAAGGTAATTTTGACACTTTTATTTTTTTTTTTTAAATCTAGGGAATCTCTGTATCAACTACTTGAATTAATAGCATCATCTGCTGTCCCTGCCATTGTACCTGGCATTCTGCTCCCTAATCTGTTGGGCACAGACTGACACAAACAGCACTGAGACTGCAAGGCGGCAACAGAAATAACCAGGAAATACAACTGCCTTGTTTGTGTAACACACAGTTATCACTCGGTAACGTGCCGTGAGGAGGAGTGCAAGAACTCATAACCACCATTAGAAATGCTGCTCACATTCGCTTGAGTTCGAGGAACGATATATAAAAGTACTGGTTTTAAGATAATATTTGTACTGAAATGAATGTCTGTAAAGTAATAATGCACTGGCTGTAACAAATACACAAGCTGTAACAAATACATTATCGTTTCTCACTATTTTCTACCCATTTCAGTTTGAATATTATCCACCTTCCTGAACAAAACTACGGCTTTCCTCTGGCATTAAGCGACATCTTTTTAATGGTCACCCAGATGGAAGCTGAACAACCCAAGTGTTGACCTTAAGTGCTGCTATCAATCACACTCCATGAGTAGATGAACTCTCAAAAAAAAGTCTGGATGTGGACCTATTTTAAACCCCTGTGGTTCATTCTTGCATTTCCAGTTAACGCCTACTCTTCCCTGCCTTTTCAGTAGTTAGCAACTTCATCTACAGCCTGATTTCTCCACAATCTCGTATTTTAATACTTGCCTCATTTTGCTAATTCCAAAATAAAGCATGCCTTTAGCTGTTTTTGCTAAGGTAGCAAGATCAGACACAGAAGATTAAGGAAATAATTACTGAAATATCCAAATGCAAAACAAAGATTATTGTTCGTCTGGGTTTTTTTTTATTTCACATATGTGAAGATTTTCATGTTTACTTTGTAATTTTCAACAAAGAAACTAACTAGTTGATGACAAAAGGGATCTGACAGTGTGCTGGCCCTGGAATGGTACATTTTCCTCCGTCATTCTCAATTAATGGTCTTAATTGGGATTTTTTTTGAATTAAAATACTGATGATGTTTGTTGAGTTGCTCTAAACCACAGCTTTCTATAGTGCCTTTTTCAACACTGGGGTTCTTTTCACACCCCAGCGCTTCACTGTGTTTTCTGATGCTCAGAAGGGAAAGGAGAGGGATTTGACGTTCTATCAGCTCAGCGTACCCAATGTTCATCCAGGTGCAGTCTCTACATGACGTAACTGAATGATTAATGGCAAACTGTAAAATATCGCCACCAGCTGGAGAGCCCGGCAGATGAGCACACTGTGGAGTGCAGGAAAGGCAGTGACATGCATTAGGAGGCATAACATTTGGACGCTACAGAAAGACAGACTGTGCTTTTCCTTCGATAAGAAATCAGATTAATGCCCTGTTACAAATGACGGCCTCCATAGCTGAAGAGCTTTAGTCCTCCAGCTGTTCATTGCTACAATCACACTCAGAATGTGAGAGAGGGAAAGGGAAAGGATTCCACTCGTGTCTTAAATACATGTTTATTTCCCAAAGATTACTGCATGAAGATGTCTTGAGTAATTGGTCACAGAAGTAGAACTGTCATTTCAAAACTAACCAGCATTCCCTTCGAATACTAGCAGCTGCTTCTAACAGTGAGAAACCGCATCGAGGAAGAGAGAGTTCAAGATAAAAGCTATTCTGTTGCTATTTAATGAGGGACTGTGAAGTACACGCTTCACAAATAAGTGAGGAACAAGGCATCTGCACAGTAAAGACTCAGATATTCCAAAGATGAAGGATTCCCTCGTCCAAATTAAATATACTCCAAAAGATTGTGGATAAGAGAATGATCGCTCTGTTTTAACAAAGAACAAATCCTTAGGAGTTGTTTTCATTCGCTTCAGAATCACAGAGAAGCAAGACTTTAGAAACACACAGTTTTTAAAGTGGTTGTTCTGCAGCACGCACATTCTGTTTCTGTAACTTAAAAAGATGGGTATGCTTAACCACTTAGTTTCTCATGATTAGGAGAGATTATGAACACATTTGAACAGGAGAAAAAATACTTCAGGTCCCAGAGTACAAAAAGTATTTTCTTCTCTAACAGAACTGCAATTCCTGCTGAAAGCAAATCATATGCTAATTCAATTGTATATAATCACCAGCTCCATCTTGGTACCACTATGAACTGTGCTCTTATGCGAGTGTTTCTGACTTAGAATCTTATCATACTTACCTGTATTTTCTTGGTATTTGTTTTTGGCTGCAATATAGAAATACTTTCTCAGGATAACACCTCCCTTACCATTCAGAGCCTATTACTGCCAGAACAGGCAGATACAGCATCTTGCATATAAGAACTGCTACAAGCAGAATTAAAACCATCTCTTAAGACTCTTAAACTTCAAAAATAGTTACAATAAGACTGACACAATACTTCCTTGAATTATCCTCTTCTGGAACAGCCAAAGAGAAATGTTCAATTGGGTAAGTGGCACGTTGTGGAATATATATAAAATGAAAAGACCGAGCACTTTCTGTTAAAAGAAATTGGCTTAATCATTCCACACACATATCCTTATTTGCAGTATGACACCCATGAGTTAAGGATTTTAGTCCTTTCCAACCCTTATCGTATTTTCTACACAGTTGTTCTGCTGCTGACCTCAGTTCAACCGCTCCCATTGGCAGCGGCAGGAGACCTACGGAAAACAAGACTTCTGGGTGTAAACCCATGGTCTCAAAGCCATCCTTCAAAACCAAATCGGACGCTTTTCCTGAAAACCTTGCCAGACATTTTCAGCTCAGTGCAAGTACTCCTCCTTTTCTCTCTTCGCCTTCAGTTTTAAGATCCATAAGCTGGTATCTCTACCTCTTTCCAGAACCCATTCCCACTCCTGTGGTAGCAAACCTGCTGGGTGCTGCTCGGTTGCTTGCTTTCACTTCTTTACTACCTATCATGCCATAACCTACTAGATCACCCTTTAGCCATACTGGCCTGAAAAACCCAGAAAATTAACAAGCCCCCATAGCTGCAAATAAAATATGAAACAGGAAGAAAAGAGCACACACTTCCCTCCCCCCTTTTTACAAGTTTAGATTTATGTAGGAGCACTTTCCTGAAAGTGTACATTAAACAAATTTCCTGTTTATAGGCACCTTCATTAAATACATTTCTACTCATGTAGAAAGTCACAACACCATTTGGCACATTGATTTTGTTAGTGTAAAACACAAGTTATTTTGGACATTTCCTTACCACAACGCTCACACACTGCAATACTTCACCAAAGTTACCCTACCTCAAGGGAAAATCTATGTGTTTTGCAATTTCCAATTGCTCTGTTCACGGCAGCAGGATATGTATGTTCCTGGTGTGGAGCCCTTTTGCTGTAGGACTTCGTGCCGCAGAAGTCAGATCTCTGAGAACTACTTCCCACTGAATAACTCAACTAGTAGCTGCTTGCTACTAGTAAATGATAGGTAAATGTCAAGGAAAACACGCTGGAGGACCAGCAACAGCCAAATGACACTGGTCTGTTCCCACATAACGGGGTGGTTGTGTTAGGAGTGACAGGCTGTTCTATCCTGAGCTTTAGCCTGAAGTATTTGATGGGAATATCTTTTGAATTCCAAGGTGGCATTTCAAATTCCACATCATGTGCCTGTACACGGACTGGATTTTAACTAGAGCCAACTTGTGAAGGTCAATGTAAGTTAACTTTGAGCTACTCGCTGGCATCAAAAGGGCCGATGCTCTACCTACAGGTTTACTTGTTTGGTTGGTTGGTTGGGTAAATTCTGTGTCCACGCCAAAGACAGAAGTCGCCCTTATTATAAAAGACTTCCATTCCTCTCTTGATGTTACAAATACATTTTGTACCAAATAATACTGAATCACGTTTCTTGAATATTTATATGAAAGAACCCAGCCACAAAATAAATACTCTGCGAAATTAATCAGAATTGTTTTCTTAATAGTAATCACACGAGACATTTAAATCCTTAGACTGCACTCCTTGTTCCAGAAACTTTATGACATGATTAAGTTTAATAAAAACAGATCTATCATAAGTACAATTTTGAAGACATCTCTACCCAAATGGATGATACTTCTCCTCTGTTCCCTCTTCCAGAAGTCCCACTATTTTTGTTCCCTTAGACATGATACCTTAAGATAAGAAAATATTCCATACAGTTTAATAAAATTAAAAAAAACCCCATGTTCTAATCAATGACTTACCTTTAAGAGAGCCAAGGCTACGTGGAAGATTATGTTCATACCCTGAAAATAAGAAGAAAAAGACTTCAATCAGTGCCAGCATACAAATCTCTCTTCCCTATGACTTCTCACTATGTAGCATCATAACTAGATGCTGCAAACCTCTCGGGAACGCTTCCCTTTTCCCTGCTACACTTCAAAGTTGATCATTAGGGCCCCAAGGCACAGTTTCCAAACTCCCGGCTGGGGAAGATGACAGCTCTTTGGAGCTTTTGGCATCTCGCTGTTCAATTTGCCGGGTGCTATGGCTGTGACAGGATATCCCTCCTTCATTTCACTACCTGTCAGTGCTGGTTTTTGTAAACAGTGCAGAATATTATAACAAGCAGGGCATCAAGGAAATGGGATAAATACTCTAGTTGATAGGGTTTTTGCCAAGTAACTGAGCCTAGCTATGATTAATCGTGTACAATCTTTTGTGCGCAAACTGTAAAAAAACCAAAGACCCCACAAGTACACAATACACATTTTTGCTGCTATAGCCTACACATCTTGATTATTTAAAACAGATAATTAACTTTGTGTTCATCCAAATATGAAAAATACCATATGCACTTCTCATTTGCTGTATTATGTACTTTGTGTGCAGACTGTTTTCCTAGATTATATTTTACAAATCTTCTTGCCTGCTTGTTAATGGCATAATCAATCTTTTCTTATAATGTCTTTCAGAGCCGATACCAAAACGTCTCAACAGATTTGCACACAAGTAATACTGTCACTGCAATACATACTGTTGTGGGATAAAACCAGGACTTTTTATAAGCGAACCTTCTCCAAAAAATATCTGCTTCTGCAACTGAGTATTTTTCCAAGCCTCTCCCTGAAAACCTGAGACCACATTTCTATGAAAATTATTTTTTATAAAAATCTGCACAGACTTTTCTGAGGCATTCCTGGAAAGAAATTCTATTTTTTTTTTTTTATATGGCTACTATGGTGCCTTGAAGGGATTTTACCATTAATGAGTTTTGGAAATGCTATGACATTAGACATAATGAATATTGCAACACTCCCTGAATTACTTTGCACCTCGATATAGAATCATGATGGCAACAAACTGTCTTTTTCCACTAGAGGTCACAATTGCAGCAGGACTGAACCTTGCTTCGTTGCCAGGAAACCCTTCTCCAACATGAGATAACAAATATTTTAAATACAACAAAAGTTATTTTGCTTTTTATACTTTAATTTAATAGAAGAAATGTCTGGCTGTGAATTTCAGTTACGACACTGATAATACTAGAGCACCAGCAGCAGTAAATTAGTTCATAGTACTCTCAGTTTATTCCAAGTATAAATCTGAAGTCGACAATTCATTCCACACAGTCATGACATTAACAACTTTTACTTCCTAACAGAGAGGATTTGGTGTGAACATACAAGCTATAAATGAGAGACAACTACAAGCCATCACAAACACTGTGTTTCCTTTTCAGCTAACTGGTTGATCTGATTTTGTTATTTTATGACGAGGACTATTATGTGCCACTGTGGGATTACTGAGCAATTAGTGTCCTGTGTATTTTCTGGCACTACCAAAAGACCCCAACAGAAAACCAAACCAGTTTTCATTTATTTTCTAAATATTTTTTTTTCTAATCTGCCTGAAACTCACGTTGTTCCTGAACTCAAACTAATTAAACTCTCTCCTGATGCTCCTCTTGTATGATCACTCTTCACATGGGTAGCAAACGCAGCAGAAACAGGTTTCCTCCTGCCTCAAGGATCTCCAAATCCTCGAGGATTTCTAGCCCTGCCAGGCAAGGGGCAGCTCACAGACTGCCTCAGGCTACATGAGATAACCTGCTCAACACACCAGCACCCTAAAACCAGAACACCAGAAGTAGAAAGTAGTTAAAACCTGTGTTTGCAGCTGCCCTGTGCGGCACTCTGCTGCTCCTGATAACAGAAAACAACCCGCACCTTCCTCTTTCCTCAAAGGGAGAGAGGGGTAACGCCAAAATCAAGGCAATTTTGTAGACCCGAGGCATCAAGTGGCGCAGTTTCACGCGGACCATCTTGGACTTTCTGGACCTGAAGGACTGATACATCCCCAGCCAGCCACGTGAACTGGAGACGGTATCTGGCAATCTACACTAAGGCTTCTACTTGCGTTTGGATTTACAGCCAGATGCTTTAGGTTTCAAATGCGGTGCCTTTCCCCCCCATTTTAACAACACGTTTTATAACCACTGATCTACACGCTTGAGTTATTTTTTCCTAATGCATGCAAGGCTATTCTGACATAGCCAAGTTTAATGATTATGACAATGAAAAAGGAGGCTCAGCTCATTTTTCCCACAATCTCTTACTTAAAATCCTAGTTCATTTACCACACACTGATTTATAAGATTCAGCTTAAACTTCTCCATCTATTTTAGAAGAAGGACCAAAAATACCAACGTGCACCAGACATATAAATCATCGCTAGCGCTACCCCTCCAGCAATTTTATAATGGAAACATGAAAGTACATACAAATCATCCACAGGGGAAAAGAGAAGGGAGCCCATATTAAATAAGCTTTGGATAATTACTTTTTAAAACCAAAGGTCGTATGTTTAACTAGGCATTTGGAAATAAATGCTTTAATATCACGCAGATCTCATCTTAATATTAAAAGAAATTGCAAACGTGAAAGTTATCCATAATTACCTAAACACTCGTTTGTTTAATAGCACAGAAATGGTTAGGGGCTTGTCATCACGTCGTATCACTTCTCGATTATGCGGCCATTCTCATGTTTTTCAGCCTGACAGGGCGGCTGCCAGGGGGTCAATGGAGGAGCGTGCAGCCCGCGCCGCCCACAGGCAAAGATCCCAGAAACGTGGCATGTGGATAGCCTCTTCCAAGGAGCTTTTAACTAGCCTTTCACAGAAGGCCAGCAGTTTCTATGACAGCCTGTCTTAGAGGCTTATCTGCCTAGTTAAGCGTCTGCACAGTATCTTCTTTTTTCCAAGAGGTGTTATTTAAGAACCCTCTTAAGCTCGTGTAAAGGCCTAGAGCATTTTAACAGATCTCATTAAGCTCAGGAGTTTTGGAGAAGGAACAAGACCATCTCAAAGCAGACAACTCTTGACTATTCTGCAGTCAAGATGGTAAGATAAGGGTCAGGAGAGGGAAAATTTTTAGAGTTTGTGCTATCGTACACCTCCTTATGGCTCCTGCTGACTGCCACGCTGACTGTCCTCTGCTTTACAAAGACCCCCACAGGACAGCAGTTACTCAAAAAGAAAAAGCATTGTTTGCAGAAGAACCCTTCATACCTACTGGGACGAACACTCACCGTCCAGTAGGTCACCATTTAACTCACTAAGATTGTGCTTCACAGAACCATCTGCTGATTTGAAATAGATGTCAAAAGACCGTAGTTTCCAACAAAGATTGTGGCTAACAGGGAAACTATATCTCATCAGACTGTGAAAATTAAACACTTCAACTGCAAATGATACATGAGCACTGAAATTAAGGCTTGCTTAAAATAAGTGGAAATCTTATTATGTTATCTCTCTTCTAGTCAAAGATTTTCACAGTTCCTTAAAAGCAGCCGAAGCTCTTTAAACCCTCCAAAGCCCAAATTCCTTCCGCAGACAGAAGCACTTTCTGAGGAGCCCTCTGCACTTTGAAACAAGATGATTTACAAAAAAAAGACTTGAAAAGAAGATAGGGAACAAAGAACAACAAAAAGAGAATGGTAAAAAACTGATTTTGTAGGACTCAGTTTGCATTTGATGAGATCTCTGTGACAGAAAGGATGCTGGTGGCATCCTCTAGAAGTCAGGTGGTTTATCTACCCATCTGACCCAGCAGATCCACCCAGACACCGGAAAAAAGGTAGTTAAGGGGGCAGCAAACTAACACTTGCCACTGGCAAAGCTCAACAGCCAAATGTGGAGCCGACAGAAGAGTTAGGCCAAACAATTTAATCATGTAGTATCTGGACAACATTTGCATAGGGGACAACCTTGACATTTATCTCCTGTTTTAAAGCTTCTCTTCAATGACAGAAGCCCTGGGAAAAGGTAGGTTCTATTAAATACTAGCATCTCTCCCTCTGCAACCCAGATCATCTGACAGACCTTCCTCTGGTCACACAGAAATACCCTCTGTATCATTTTCACAAACAATAGGAAGTGAAACTCTTAAAAAATATACAGAAAATTCATTTAATGTTAATGTCCTCATCTGTGGTTTTGTTCCTAGATATGCATGACATGTAGGAGGAAACAGTGAAGATACCGGTACAATATCCTCTAAAGTTCAGCACCAGTAAAGACAACGTATGTGAAAGTCAACTGAGCCCCTCCTTAAGGTGGGGGAAGGCTCAAGGCTCACATGACATGCCGTAAGGAGAACGAGTTAACCCGTTCCAGCTTTCTAGTAACTGAATTTTCCTTTTTTTAAGAGAGATTAGCTATTCAACCAAAGTTAATCTGACATTGTTTCGTAATTCAAACGTGTTTCATAATTATGCGTTCAGTTGCACACTCTTTCAAAGGAGCCACAGAGGGTAATTGGGGTTACAAACTCTAAAGGAGAATAAAATTCTATTTATGTTTTGGATCGCTTCCAGCAAAACATTTGTTCGGCAACTCTATTACTGTCAGAGCACACAATAAACTTTAGGAATGTCACAAATGTGTTTATTTTGCTGACAACATAAATAATATGGTGTGAAGCTCAAATTTCTCTTTGTAAGCAGCACATTCTGCAGGGATATGTACGTTAATTAACATCTTTTACTGAAATGTTGTTTGTATAGCTTGTACATTTATCCTAGTTCAATGACAAGACAACTAAGGAAAAGAAAGGTTAACTCTCATTCAAATAAGGCACAACATAAAATAGCAAGCTTTGTAATAAGCAGCACATACAGCTTTCTTACTCAACGGTTACATTAGAGAGAAAAAAAATAAAAAGAAAAACAAAATTGCATAGAGATCTTACTGCTAATGTACGAGGGATAGCTGACTTCTTAGACTGGGCTTCCCCCAGTGACTCCACACACATTGCCTACCACAGTAACTCACAACAGCAAATGCTGTAACACAAGAAAGAAGAAAAGAAAATACAGAAATCTCCATCCTGATACTATGATGCTGTGAATAATACACAAACCCAATTAAAATCAGTTGACTGAATGAGATGAGCAGGTACCAGGGAGATGGTACAAAGAGCACCATGGGATTCAGTATTCATTGTGACATTTTTTTGTATTTTGCAGCATGAAAAGCCACACGATAAATACTACCCCACGACCATGAACCTGTATTGGTATGATTCCGCATGGAATTTTGTTTGGCTGGTTGCTTTTAACAGAAATCAGTGGGATTTAGGAGTGCTAGTGAATATTTACATGGTTTGGGTGATTTTCACTTAATTTGTTGCTGAGAAGTGGCTATGGCCGATTGAAGGTAGAGTGCTGGGAGATTAGCACTTTTTCCTCTCCAGCTTCTGTGGCTGTTCTCAAAGAATAAAAATTACAACCACAGAATTTTAAGTCATTTCTATGTATCAAATCGCTCCCTGACATCTGGTATTTGTGTAGCGGCATGTTCCTAATTCACAGGCAGCTGGTAACGGGCCGGCAGCGTGCTTTCTCCATTTGCTTGACCAAGCCGTACACTACAATAACTTTTTCTGATTTTCAGAGGTTTAAATTACAGGGGGTTTTAGGCAATCCTTTCCCTCTTTCCAAACCTGATTAATATGGGGACAAAGAAGGGGGTCTGAATCCACACTAGGCATCAAGGGCCTTACAACCTATATGCAATGAGGACAGAAAAAGAGGCCTCTGTGGATAAGAGTCCTCCAGTACTCATACGGACACAGGGAATGGTGGTTGGAAATGCTCAGAGGAGCAGCAATCTTCCAGACCCCAGTCTTCTTAAGAGATGAGATGATGGGTTCAGAACACCTCTCGACTGAGAGACGTATCTCGTTCCCCCCTACACGTGGTCACGTAACACAAAGAAACATGCATGCCCGTGTTGAATCCATGTCCTGCTTCCCCGCACTCCATCTGATCTCCTTCCCTGTGTTCATTCTTCATCTTCTCCCTTTCTCTGCCACAACACAGCCCTGGCCCTTGCCGCTCCACACCTTGACATTCATATTCCCTTCCCAACAATCACTGGGATGCTAAGGGCACGTTTTGATTTTATGTACTTAGAAAATTCAGTACGGCCTCAGATTCCAAGCACGATGTACTGGAAAGTGTTTTGGCAGAGGCAGACTGCACCACCCTCTTTTTTAAAAACAGTCCCTGAATTAGCTTAGCTTCCTGGATTTGTTCACGGAATATCACTCTCCCGTTTGTGATACTTTCCTTCAGTTATTTCTGAAGAGTTTTTGAGGACTGCCAAGACTGCTTAGAATATGCTGCTATTCAAATACAGCAGATGGCACTGGTGTTAAGTAAGCATTATGGAAATTTACTGTATTCCTAGAAAAATCAACGAAGTGAACATCAACTAGTAAGTGGCTAAAATATTTCAGTCACAATGGGGAAAGTACTTCAGAGATATACTG
The DNA here is from genome assembly GCA_013398915.1 of Dromas ardeola. Taxonomy (NCBI): domain Eukaryota; kingdom Metazoa; phylum Chordata; class Aves; order Charadriiformes; family Dromadidae; genus Dromas; species Dromas ardeola. Next base: position 272,089 of record VYZM01019516.1, on the reverse strand, counting down.
CGACACGGTATTAGATGTCCCTTCCCTCTAAGGCACAAACTAGGTCATTCAAATAGGTCCCTCATCTTCAGTAACTTTTCTGTATCTTTGAACGTTTTCTGAAACGGAAGCAGTCTCAACATTTTAGGTCCACAACATCTATCAACATCACTGAAAAGGTGCCTTCTCTTCACATAAGTTATCTTGAATTGCAGATTGTTGTGAGACTGTTTTTTCTTTGCTCATGCTGAGTATTTATCACCAGCCATGTTATTTTGGGGATAAACAAGCTGCAGCTATGAATGGAAGATACATAAATTATGGATGCTCACAGTACAGCTGGACAACACAGTGTAAAGCGTATGTTAAACCCTGTGGCTCTCCAAGAACCTCTTCCATGTACTCTATTAAAATACTCTTCTCCTCAGTCCAAGCTTGAATTCTTAGAAATTCTGTGTAGCTTTAGAAGTGAACAGAACGTTTTGCATCCCCCTGTGCCTGTGGCAATACAGAATGCTGTATTACATACCTCAAATATTGCTGCTGTTGATTGAAATTTTATATCCAAACTTGAAAATAACTAAAAATTCTTTATCCATATAATCTGAATGTTCTAAACACACATACAAAAACTTTAAAAAGTTCCTCATCCATAACACACACAATCAAATTCTGCATCCTTTTTACTTTAATTTCTGTTCTGGTACTGAAAAAACCCACAGTAGAATACAGCTCTAGTCATCGGATAAATTACGCTACAATTACTTTTAGCATGGATTTAAAGAACTCATCTAAACACATAAAAGCAAAACATCCAGGGCCAGAAAACCCGAACTAATTCCACTGCAGACCTCAAGTCTTTGCAACAAAAAAGATTATAATGGCTGACATGTCAACAGCTGCTTGAACGAAGCAAACCAGCATTACCATCAGCTGTATATGTTCAAATTCCAGTCTTCCATCTGGAGTCTGAGAGACAACCTATTCTCTTTCTTCTTAAACTAATTAAAAGCTAGTTATAGCAGCCTCGGGAAGAAATCCTTTCCGGTCTCTTCAGATGAAAGAGCAGTGGCTGATGAAGACTCCGAAAGGAGACTGAGCTCTGCAGCAGGCACGATGCAAAGAGCAATGGACAGGAGGAAAGGCACAGTCTAAATGCCAAAGTCCAATAACATATATTCGTAAGGAGGAAAACAAACACACTTTTTTGACTTTACTTTTGTAAATAGTACTGAATAGCACAGTCAGTTTCAGCACAGATTTACACCTACTTAGAATTTAAGCGTAGCTTTTAATATGCTGTTACTAAAAGAGATTTTATTTCTAGCAAGCCCAGTCTGCTCTTTTGTAAGATTTATTAAAACTTTCATAACTGGAAGGGTTAACGAATGCAGACAACGTATCAACTACAGGTAATTCCAAAAAGCTCGTTTTTTCTTCCCCTGTAGATCTACCGAAGATAAACAATTGTACACAATATTTTATCTAATTCACATTCCCTCTGAGTGCAGATTTACAGAGGAAGTGGGCTTGTTCCTGACTCAATTCCTGAGGAAGTTTAATAAATTACAATGTTAATCTGTTCTTTCTCAACTCTGTTGAAGGCATCACAGAAGTATCTGACAGCAACAGATAAAAAATAGCAGGCTATTATGGTATCTACTACTCAGTTAGTATTAACACACAGAGACGACTGGGCTTATCGTCTGAGCGATACCATACGGCGTAGTGTTTCCTGGCACATCCATTCTTCAGCAAGACACGCATAAGACAGAAATCAAATCTGCAGCGCCAATAGTGATAATTCTTCCACGATTTTCCTTATTTCATTATACAGCAGCGTTCCCAGGAAGCACATCTACACAACATGGTGCCACACTCGTACCATCACGAGGTGCTCATTTACCAGCACCGAGTCACTCACACTTCAAAAGATGTTTAAAACCACCCAGCAGTCTCCATTATCACAGATAGTTTCTCAAAACCGATTCTAAAAGTTATTTTATACAAAGTCCTGAATGCAATAGTTGATAAATAAAGACCAAATAATGACGGTATCTAGCTTTCAATTCCCACTTCTTCCACTGTGCTGCTGTGTGGTTCTGTGAAGGGTAGTTTCACTTCTCCATTATTAGCTATGTTAGAAAACATTAAATTATTTTATATTCAAAATTGATAGATAACCAGTTACATCCCTTTCTATTCAGTCTTGATCACAGAACGGCAGCTTACTAGTCAAACTATTAATTTTTGCAACAATACTATGTAATTAGTGACACTAAAATATAGAAATATCTGTACCAGCCCAGAAAAGGCAGCATGTAGTAGGGTTTTTTAATATATTCCTTAAAAGGAGAGAAGCACAATCACTGAAGTATTTTATATCCCCAGGAACTGCACACAAAAATAGCCAGACTGACTTAAAACGGAGGTTACCAATAATGTCTCAAAATCCTAGGTTAATAATGGAATCACAGCTTTAGCTTTGAACCTCCTTTAGTTTTGGCAGTACTGCATATATCACAACCAGTTAAAGTATTTTCTTTTTTAAGCAGAAAAATTCATGGAAATTTACATAATGCTTATAATTTTTCTGCCAACTGGTTTGGTTTTTTTCCTCTTCTAAATGCCTAATTAAGGTCATTTATTTAGTGCTTTTAAAACCCGTATTTTAATTTTAAATTGTAAATTTTGAAATGCAAAATGAAGTTAAGTGTCAACACCCAGGTGCAGTTGTTGCACTAAGTTGTCGCACAGCTCTATCTAAGCGACGTGTGCTTTACCTAGATGAGTCGCTATTTCTGAGCATGACTTTAAATAAATAATTTTAAATGGAACAAAAAGAGACAGCAAAACAGAGCCGGCTCACAAAGTGTTCATAAGCATAATGTCATATTGATAGATAAGACTGACAAGTCCAAATACAACTCTGAATTTCATCAACAAAGTTGTTCTTTAATGCAAACAGAAATAGCAGAAGAAGAGGAGACAGATGAAGCAGCTGAAACAGGCAGCTAAAAGGAACACTGTAGAAGGATCTTCAGCTGATGCTGACATGTTAAAATTTATCTACGTAGCCAGGCTCAAAAACATGCGGTTTGCTGTAATCACATGAAAGCTTTCAACTGGTTTGTGGTTTTATTACAGGCAGTCAAAGTATTAAGCCTTATACTATGTACCACAGCACTGCAGAGCACCTGCCTGCAAGCCCAAAATTTTCTTCAAGCTTCTCATTTAGGAAATACAAAGAATTCAAATACATTTCATTTCTAGGCGAGGATGGGTGATGGATTCTCTCCTACAGTTATTGAGGCAATATTCTAAGGCCACTAGAAATGTGGGTGATTTCGGCATTGAATCACGTCCTCAACGGCCTGAAGGCAGCTTAAAAATATAAAAGGTCAGAGGAAGACAACAGGATAAAAGAATCACATAGAGGCCATGGCAAGTCCCAAATTCGTATAAATTTAAATAAAATTGTTCTATCAAGTCATATTTCATGTGAGAATGATGAGAAGACCTCAGCTGTCAAGGCACACGCTTTGATGGGATTTTTAAGATTTCTCAATAAAACTTAATTCCCACCATAAATTTAAGTAACTTTTCATGGGCTTCCACATCCCTGGATATGCTCCTGCCCAGAAGGTCCACTCCCCAGCTTGAGTGCCACCGTTCCCCCGAGCACGCAAGGGAAGGAAACGTGTCCCCCTGGCTAGCTGTGAAACTACAGGACTTCCAGCAGGTGTTCTTCCTCTCCGGATTGAGAATTAAAGAACATCTATAAGGACCGATTTCACTCTTTCAGACACTGTCAAGAATTAGAAAGACAAATCCCATCTAAAACGCTCTTGGTTGACACAAATTTTTCATCCGTAATTCAAATATTTTCGTGGGGACCAGAGCAGCTCCCTTGGAATGACTAGTTGGCAGCACCCATTCAGCAATGGTTTTAACTGGTTTTCTTCCCCTAATATTTTTCTTTCATAAAAGAGTTGCATAGGATGTAAACATTTTGTCAAAGACAGACAGGACAGGGATGTGGAGAAAGCACAGTCAGGAAGGAAGTTGAGGCTATTTAAAATTCACCTGTATCTATGACAAATTAATGAGAAGGCTGGAAGCTTGTTTTTAAAAACACAAGACAGTTCACTTCAAAGGCTTCTTGATGTTTTGAGGAATTTTTTTTGCAGAAGAATACGTTCCACTGTTAGCAGCTGCAACTGTTTTTTCTCCTTCCAGTTCTGGAATTACAGGTACGCTGTTTGTTCAGAGATAAAGAACAATTTAATGCAGACAAAAATTTTTTTGTTTTGATTGCTCCATTACTCCTTCTGGAGGCCGACTGGACAGACAGCTTCACGATGTGATCGCAGCCCTCCATTAAGGAATGGTTTCTTTCTTATTCTGCCTATGGCCATCTGCCTTCAGATTTTTATGTTCCTTCCATGATGAGGGCCAACTAGATTTTTACTTTAATATCATTTTAATCTACGCTTCCTCCCACAAGTTCTCAGAAGCGCCTGTTACTTCAGACTGGTCGAGTCATGAATCTCAGGAGCAGGCTTCTGATAGTCCACGCTGCTGCCTCAGAATGTTGTCTACACACTGCCCCACTGTTTCTCAAGGCATATGGATGTATCTTCTCACTTGAAATCAATTTTCTTACTGTTTCTGGTTTATTTGTAGCTGTTGTAAAAGAGGCGCCTTTAGCTGTATGCGATTACCCTCCCCAAACACTAACAAGTTTCCCTTTCTCTAGCAGACTCCCGTGTTGGGCACTCTCACTTTCCCCTTGGATTCTGTCACCTTCTTTCCCAGAGTAATTCCTTCAGGCATGCTGAGATAAACGCTGCCAGATGTGAGGTGAATGCAAATGTTTTAAGTGTTGTTTCTTTTTTCGTTCTAAATATTAAATCTGTATTAACCAGAACTAAAAGACTTCTTCAGCATATTTTATCATCAAGTTTAATATAATAAAAAGTGCAGGAGCTTCAGACAGGATGTAACTGTGCTGCTATCACAATAGCCACCACTATGAAGTGACGGTTCCCTACTTCTTGACAAACAATCTCTTAAAATGGTCATTTCTGAGTGCAGCTCTACATCAAGATCAAAATGAAGTCATAAACTGAACTGACACAGAATGATGAAATCCACGCCAGAAGCTTATTCTGAAAATTAACTCACTAGCAGGTCAAAAGTCATCAAGGGACAGTGTTCATCAACTGCACGACCAAAGAAGAGGACAAAGAGCAGAACAACTAGTAACCCTTCTGCTTCTTCTATTTGCTTAGTTAAAATAATCAGGACATTGTGAAAGAAATAGAGCTCAGGAAATCTGAAATCACTACCTTTCGCACTCGCTTGGATAGCTGGCTGTGTTAACCTACCTCTTTTTGGTAACTGAGCACCAATATGCAAAAGAAGTGATACTCTTAAGGGAAAAAATACTGAGTTATGAGTGGTGGACAATATTTGTTTAATAATGAATGCTATCAAGGCATGTGTAGCAAGCCTGAAAATTCACAAGTGAAATACTTCACAGTAAGAATTAACAGAATGAACTGGAGTCAACAGTGTTTCATACTCGTGACGCCCTTTCCATTTAAAATCCTCCATTTATTTATTTATATTTTTTTATGTCGGTGACCCATTTAAATCAGAGGGGAAACCAGTGGCAGTTCCAAAAATGGGTTTAATTCCACGGATGCCGTGACTTCCCGGTGACAAAAGGCAGTACTAGTATTTTACCAAAATAAGCATTCCAGACTATCAATCTGTTCTGTTTTTTTTAAAGGAAGCAAGGATATACCTACAATACGGAAACATACCATTTTGTATCTGGAGTAATGTGTTCCTCAGTTGGAATAGTAGGGTAAAACATAAAAGGAAAAGAGCTTCGTGCAATTGTGCTGTTTAGCATGCAATACCCTTACTGTCTTTGGGCACTCCGAATCACACAATTTGGAGAGCTTTCCCTCTAAAACACTGCTAGGCTTTTACTACTGGGTATCTTCAGGAAATTAGAATTCCTAACTTTGAATAAATTATTTAACAAATTAAATGAAGAACAGATGCGTGCATCAGATATTCTTAATTAGATCCCTTAGCAAAGAATGAGGCAATCCACAGTTCTAATTTTAAAACCAAACCAGCGTTTCACTGAACATCTTCTCTTCAATATAACCACGGTTTCTACATAATTTAGTTACACGCATTTTGAAATTAAACAGTAAATGATTCCAACAAAATGAAAGAAAAAAAGAAGAAACATGGAGCAGAGGAAGGGCTTTCTGATTCAAGTTTTTTTTACCTCACAAAGTAGTAAGTCAATGATGTGGAAGACCATGCAGAGCGGAAACTTGGCAGTAAAAAGAGTGAGGAACCACTGGGACGCATACATATGAGCTTCCAAATTGAGGTCTGAGAAATGGCTATACAAGTCTGGTAACTGCTCCTGGAGTAAAGGAAAAAATAAATGCCACAGTATTACTCATTAATCCGAGTTCTTCATCTACACTGCCAGTAAGTACCAGGTTGCTAAACACTGAAAAACACAACAAAATTAAATCCTGGCTTCTTTTGAGCAATGGAAATATGTTTCTTCATAAATTTCAGTGTCCATGGTTACAGTTTTTAGAAGGTATATCCACTGTGAATTCTATCACGGTATCAACTAATGTACTGAGATTATACTGAAAAATTACAAAATTTTCAACAGTCAAAAGGCAGAACAGTTGTGAAATCTGTCCTGCACAGCGTGTATTTTTAAGGTATTCCTTTGCTGTGTCTTGCTATAAGTTCTTCTGCTGTAAAACCCAATGGATACTAGAACAAGGAGATCACCTTGCAGAGCCTGAAAGCAACAAAGCACTCCACAATTTCTTTAACTAGGAGCATATATATGCAACACAAAATAAGCACTGATAATCCTACTGTACACTGATGATACGCTCATATTCAGTTAATAAAGTAGAAATCTTTGGTAACATATGTAAATATTGAGAAGACCATATGCTGAAGTTAAGTATCAAATTCATTAGTATGCAATTCTGCTCCATCAAGTAGGAAATACACACGATTTGACATCTGAAGAAAAAGATCATGAAATTAACTGTGATCTGTTTTGTTTGGTTTTAATATATCTCACAGAGGTATATATGGTCAGCTATGGTAACCGACTCCAGCAACTAGCTTTCACTATGCTAATGGCAGCACAGGTCAAAGCTTAATGGACTGTTTGTAATTCCTTATTAGTCAGAACAAATATGTTTAAAACTTGCAGCCATTTATTTATGTTAAATTGCTCTGACTATGAAATAATTCCACCTGAAAAAAAGAGCAACGTACTGAAAATACAGTAAAATCTACAAAGTGACCTGCACTTGATTCGTATTTCATAAGCATCAGGTTGTCCTGATTTGCCTGACCTCTTAACCATCAATGTAATTCATAGAAAGTAGGACACTGATGGGGGTAGTCCAAAAGGTATTTTGGCCTTAATAGACTAGAGACATTCTCTCTAAGCAACATCACGGAATAGGGAAGAGAGAGAGTAAGCAAAGAGAGAGGAAAAAAACTCGGTACCTACTCTGCTTGGATACAAAGATTAGCAGCAAGATTGGTATATGAAAGACAAAAGAAATTGGAAATACATCTGACTCACGATGTTCGGATCCAGATATTAAACTTCCCTGCTTTGGTTCTACCCCACCTCTCAAAGGAGAGGGCTTTTATTGTCCAGTAGCTTATGGAAGCAAAGCATTCATCTTTTCTTCATGACGGTGTTTCCATTTATGAAAGTAGAAGAATTTGTTACCCTGGCCCCACCTGCATTAACTTCTCCAGCTGGAAAAATTTGCAATGGAGATCTTCAAAGTTATTTCTGTAGAGTTCCCTCAAGCCATAGTCGTACATTATTTTCACAAACACACAGAATGCCTGCTCCTCCGGCATCTGTTTGGAAAAATACACAAACATAATTTTAAAAACTGAGCTAAGGCTGGAAATGCCTTACACAAATACACACGCTTAAATACTTTATGCATGATGAATTCAGAACCAGGGATATATTAAAATTTTCAGCAAAGCACTCTGAATGTAGAATTAAGCAACTAAAATCTCAAGGGGACTATTCTCCTTGATAAGCACCTTGATTTGGCTCTGTAAGACCTTCTTTGAAAAAAAAGTGGGATGATATAGGTTCATGTAAGTATACATCCCTACCGCAGCACAACTGTCATCAGTATTCTTTCTGCCAAATAGATATGAGAACAACCCGTACACAACTCTCAGCTACAAAACAACAATTTTTAAAAAGAAAAAGAAAAAAAAGAGAGAGAGACTTGGCTAGAAGGGAAAAATTCAGGAGAACTAAGGTATAACCAACCCTTAGTAAAGAATAATGCTTATCTGCTTCCATCTAAACCCCGGAACATCAAACTCTCTGTAGTCAGGTTTCCCATGATGAATCAGGAAATAACAAATTTTGGCTTCAAAACCTACTTGTGAGCTCAGGAGGGCTGATCCTGTCTATTAACACCATGACTTTTACACAGGCCCTATCTCCATAATCTCTCCTGCATTTTGGGCGTGATTTCTCACCCAACAGAGCTTTAGCAGGCAGTACTTAAGGACAGGCGCTCTCAGCCACCTGGAAGTTACATTTGTTGGCTTGAGCCCACTGAACATCGCATTTGTGGGAAGCCCTGTGTCATCAAACCTCCACAGATAAGACATCTCTCCCCTTCCCCGAGGCCTTCAGGAAACACAATAGTAAGAAAGGAAAGACCCCGAATCAGGTTTTCAGTCACATTTAAAAACAACCTTTCTTTTGCAGGCACCAGACTGTAAAAAATGAAAACAATTATTGAGTATCAAGAATGACAACTCTTGACCTTTTAGTATACTCACTCATTCAGCCTCTTGCCAACCCCTTATCAAATATCAGCAACAGATAAACGCTCAGTATTTTCTTCAAAGAGAGTTTTAGTCTCTTGATATTTACCTCCAGAGTTTCATCTTTTATGATTATGGCCTGTCTCCAGGGCCATGGGCAGACACTTTCATTTTCATTTTCAGAGAGTATATACAAAAGTAAACTAGTTAGCACAAAGAACTGCCAGATCAGCTGCTAGCTACCTGTCCAGGCTAGATTTGCCTAGGATGAGCTCTTAGGAATCTCAAAGCTCTTTATCACAATTTTATCTGGATGGAATGATCCCCACTGGCAGTGGATAAAAGCTGCAGACAAAGTAAAGAGAAGAAATAGTTTTATCCTGACCAAAAGCCTTGAATCTGCTCTGTAATAAGACGAATGCAAATTTATTTTTTTTTTTTGGTAAGGTAACAATTATTTCTAATAAAATGACAGATGCTCATGCACAAGCACACCTACCTTGCATGCTCAATCAGACACACGTGCATTGACAATCGTTCCTCCCCCAGGACAGGGAGAGGGAACAGAGGTGAGTAACAGGCCAAAGTCATTTACGGGCAGAGGCCACTGAGTCCTCGCCTTCGGTGGATGAAGTTCTCCAGTATTACCAACCCCAAGAATTCAAAATCATAAATCAAGTTTTCGTTTTGTATTTATTTTAAAAAAAACCACATTTTTGGTGCTTCCACTCTGATTTGTAGCATTTAGATATTTGCCCCTTATTATCTTTTCTTTGGGATCACAAAAGCCAGAAATTTACCAATATTTTAAATTAAATTTTAGTTTTTCACACAGTAATGCCTCCGAGAGGTAGACAACAAGAAAAAAAAAAGTCAAATACTGTGAGACTCACAGTAAAATGATTAGAGTTGGCAACACTGTCCCCCTGTGATTAGAAGTTACCCGCTCACCTTTGATGGGAATTTCATCAAAGCAGCAAAATCACAAAAAGCCAGGATGGAGGTTCAGGCTACACAACCACCCCTGAAACATACCTATACTGAAGAGAAAGGATATCCTGTCCCAGAAAAAAGGGAAAGGAAGGGGTCTAGAAATCCATGCACAGACAGAAGAGTTAGAGAGGGTCTGACAAGCATTCACAGCAGACAGACTGCTTGGAGAGTTTGAGAGAAACAAGAGCTTGAGGACGTCCTGGGAAGCTCCCAACTTACATGAGCTCATTGAGACTGCTTCCCTTCCCCCCTTTCTTTGATTATTTCAGTTTAATATCCTATTATGAAAGCAAATGTTACAAAGGGCATATTAAAAAGAGGGTAATTGCCATTTAGTATTCCCTGTGTACCGGGCAATTTCTTCTAACTCCAGAAACGCTAGAAACAGAGGTGATTCTCTACAGTAACGACAGCACACGACTGAGTGAGAGGAGCTGAAGTCTTAGTCAAATGTTAAGAATGTGACACCCACTTAGTTCTAAACAACTCTGGTATTGAAAATGGCTTATTAGTCCAGCGGAACTTAAAAATCCTTCTTTGGGTAAAAAGTTAATTGTAAAATAACTGTCAGATAAGTTAATTTGCAGTGTATGTGGGATTGCAGTAATGTGACTAATTCAGGTTTATCCTTAAAGAATCCAAAGCTTCTGTGTAACACCGTCACCGCGTATCATGCTCCTGAAGTCTTCAAGGAGTCATAGATCTCACTAGGAATTACAACTTAAATTAATCTGAATTTGAGTTGTAGATGCCTTAGGAAGCTTATGTGTAACATATATACCACCAACAGCTGACTCAAAACCACAATCTGAAACGTATTTCAACCATGATTAATAATTTATTCATTAAAGCCTGACAGAAAAAGCAGGCAAGAGCCTGAGTGAAGAGTTGTTGTTGGGGTTTTGGGTGGTTTATTCAGATATTCTTTACGATATCCACACGACTTGAATCTGATGCTTTTCCACTGATACATCAAAGTTAAAGCATCTTGCAAATATAAAAATTGTGTATTTATCTATCTCTATACATACAAACACGTGTATATATAGGAAGCAACAGATCAAAGTTTGTACAGTTCTAGCTTACAGGCTAAAACATCGAGGTTAAAATTCAGCTTTCACTCAAAAGATTTATTATAGTAAGTCCCTAGGAGAAAGTCTCACTGAAAATTAATGAGACTGCTTGCTCGGGTTAGCTACTCTGAGAATATCTTCGAAAATTAAATTTCCCATAAACACAAAGGGAGTTCACCTACACGACAACTAAATTAAAAGAAAAGATTAATATGTAGCAAATCAGTTTCAGGTTTTGACGCAGAAGTACTTGACAATTTAATGGATTTCTCCTAGATAAAGGAAATCTACATTCATAAAGAGAGAAGCCATTAGTCACTCTTTGCCAAAAAGTAACAAGAGGAAAATGAATACAGACAAATAAACAACAGTAAATATCTGTCAAATAGCATGTTACTGATTTTAAAGCTGCTTTGGTTTCAAATATCAAGGCTTTCATTTTGCAATTAACTCACATGAAGTAGAAGCACAGCTGCAAGGAAAGACTGTCCCTGGCAATAGCCAATGTCTTCATCATAGACAGAGTATGCCTAGAAAAAATAAAAGCCAACAGATATTTAAAATGCACACAGGCATTATCAAAATCAATTAACTATGCAGAACATGTAATACTATGCAGGCTAAAATAATAAAGGGAGTAAAACCTTGACCATTTCTGCGTAGGCTTTCAGGGCGCTTAAGAAAACACCTACAGGCTACCCTCCATCTTCCATAGATGCCATATTTGTACATTTTTATTTTTATTTTTCAAATGGCATGAAGCGAGTTGGGATGCAATTTCCTTCTTCTAAATCAAGGACAGTTCTGCTGAGGTCAGTAATGATATAACTTTAATGGCATAACAAATACAACATAAAGACCAGGCTGCTTCGCGTTGCAGGGAGAGTGCTTGTTTGGTTTTGGAAAAACAAGTTCTGAGACCATGAAAGTATAGGACCTGAGGCTGGCTGTTAGAAAACCACCGAGAACTACTCCAGGCTGAAAATTTAATCAGAAACAGTTTTTCCATGTCCTTGATACGCTGAAGAAGGAACAAGACTCATTTTCCTATGGTATGACTGACATCCTACTTTCTTCTTACTCTTAAAAAAAACAAAACTAAAATAACCAACCTTTCCCTCCCCCTTACTTTTCCGAGACAAGAAGACAGATACTGTTTTTAGAGAGATGTCAGAGGATGTTAAGAATTTGAGGAAACTTGCGAAAGTATAAGCAGCACCAGGATTGTCATGGGAGAGAGAAACACCCTGGGAGAACAAGGAGGGTACTATGGTTGCAGCCAGGGAAAACAAGAGCACGGGGTCGGAGCTACGGGAGGAAAAGCCACACGAGTCAGAAGATCCACTTTGCCCCCACACCACCTCCAAGAGTGTTTATAAATGCGAATAAAGAAT
>VYZM01019516.1:232170-250791 GCA_013398915.1 Dromas ardeola | reverse complement strand
TCTCCTTCTGTATCTTTGAAATAATCATGTGCTGGAAATGTACGATGAATATCTCGCGTAATGACACTCTCTTGAGCAGAATCCTGTAAAAAAAAAAAACAAATAAAAAGCATTAGCCTGGTAACAGTGTAATTAAACATAACAGAATACAAAATTCTATGTGCAGTTAGCATGGACACGTTAGATAACTGCTTTCTGACTCATCCCCTAAAAATGCTTTGAGAAGAAACTGAAAATTCTCTAGTCTCATGTGCAGTAATAATTTGACAGTTTAACAAGAGCAACATGGCATGTTTTCTGTCCTTCAGGCTTACAGTTCAACTTTAAAACTCACAGGAAATGACTAGTTATTTAATTGTGGGTGCATTTTTACCACAGAACATATGCTTACTGTATTTCTCTGGGAGTAAAAAATAAAAAGAAAATTAGACCGTCTCTCTCTTGCAAGCTTAGAGGTATTAATTTAATATGTGTATCAATCTCCCATAAAACCCACGTTAATTACAAATTAGAACTACTACTTAGAAATGTTCAAAGTTTACCGTTAAGTGGTCTTTAAAAGAACAAAGCCAGAATTACCAGAAAATGTTATACTTTCAGATAGATCCCAACCTTTGCCTGCTACCATCTTCAATTCAATCACATTTTCACGCTGACTGGCAACTAGGGATGAGTTCAGGTGCCAAAACTTTGCTGTCAAATGCCATTTTAGAAGCCCGCAGATAACCCTGCCTGGTAAGCCACTGCTGCTGCAGAAGGGTAAAAGTCTGCTCCAAGTGCTGCATCATCTCTGTAAGCTCCACGTGGACAATCTGCATACCCAAAGACAGCTAAAGTGACACCAAATGCGCACGTTTAGGCAACTGAGCTGTTCCCTAGACATACCTAGCTCTGTAGATAAAGAAACAATTGCTTACCGTGCTGCATTTCTACAAAAAGATGGAAATCATTGCAATCAGACCTGAAAAATACCCCTGCGTGTATGAGAAACTGGTATCAAAATGTCAAAGCTGGAACTACAACAGTTAATCAATTATCTTCGGGTTCCAGTTACCTTCAGTGGGAGACAGTACCTTCAGGTCGGTAAATATCAAATGGTGCTTTTCTCTATTACCTTTGTAACCCTAAAGGAAAAACCAACAGAATCCTCACCTCCAAATTTGAAAATAAATCCTTTATAAATACTTGTACCTTGAAAACAAAATTTCTCTGTTATAGAAAAGCTTCTAAACCCTCAGATGGCAGTTTTTAATCCAGGACTCTCCATAAAAAAGGCTTCTTTACACCTGCTGGAAATCTCCCGAACTTATGTGGTTTCCTAATCTCGTAAAGCTTCTATGGTGAGCCTCTGCCATATGTAACGCAGTTGCCAGGGGGGCTTAGCCAGAAGCCCACAGCAATTCCCAACTACGGTTTGCTTTTGGGCCCATCCGTAAGCAACAGATAAATATGTGATCCTGGGCTATATCAGACCACCTTGGAGGTGAAACCCATCCTTGTATTTCTCCATTCACTTCAGTGGCAGGTAAGAAAACAGCTATAGTTGCAACAAGCATAAACGCACTTTAAATGTAAATGCTTTCTAACAGCACTCAGTTCAGTATCACAGGTAAGTAAAAAAAGTGTGCTTTTTTAAAAATCTAATTCTCTTCTACTCTCATCTGTCTTCTCATTTTCTTTGATCCTCCCAACACTCCGTGTTAAACTGTGTCTTCATATTCCCTCCGCATCCCACTCCGCACTTAGCACAATCTTCCAGTTCTTGCGCATAGAATTCTTCCTCTACCTTCTCCCTCGAATCTCTCCCTTAAGTTCTCTAAATCTTCACCATCATTAATTTACCCATTTATGATGTCCTAATTTTCTGTGATCTCAGTTGTTGCTCTCCCTTTGCTTGACAATAACATCTTTAGTACAAGACAGTAACACGATCTGTACTTTGTAAAATACCAAACATGTTGTTATGTGCTAAGAAAAGGAAAGCTTACAAAAAGAGGTGGTGTTTTTACTATGCTGACTGGTACTGCTGGAGAAAATAAACACACTTTTGTGCTTTCACCAGGTTATCATCATGGTTTTCAGGATATATAAGCATCATGCAACTATTAGTGCCCGAACGTAACCACACAGTCTAAATCACATGCAACAAAACACAGAATAATAATAAAAATTTAATAATAAGCAGTTCTCTAATTAGACTTCTTTAATGAGTATTTTCATTTACATGGCTTTCAAACACAAGAGAGGCTAAATAACTGCAGTCTTCCTCCCAAGACTGATCTGACCATTTAGTTACATTGTGAGGAAATGCCTTAAACAAGATCCACCAGTACCGCACAGTCACGAGTCCATTATAAAAATCTGTTACGTTAATTCTTCAGCACAAATTTGAGAAGATCCAGGCATTTTAAAGAAAGTTACAGGAAGGTCACCACATCCAGAACATACATCACTTTTCTGTCAAGCAGGGAGGTTGTGTTTGACTTCCCTCTATTTTTGTCTTTTCTTGAACCGAGAGGCCAACGTAGAATTGAGCACGTAGAAGTCAACAAGACCGATGTCCCAGGTACGACCAAAAAGTAGTTGTGTAAAGGCCTAAATGCAAATTCACTTTTACTGAGTTAAAAGGAGCCTGAAGCAGAACCTCCATTCAGCATTATTAACAACAGATGCTTCTAAAAAACTAGAGGAAAACAATTAAATGGATCCCAAATAAAATTTAAACTGAAAGACAGGACAATTAACTCCTCCTCAAAAGACAACATCCATCTGAAATACGATAAACCCGTAACCTAGGAGAAACAAGAAATGAGACTAGAGTGAAGATCAGTGTAGAATTACTTCTTAAAATATATTGAAATCCTTTTGGTTAAGTTTCCATCTTTTTCCAGATAGAATTTGTTGATAGCGCTGTTCTCAGGAGTACCAAAGCAGATGAGTTTACGGTTATCCTAATTCACGTTTTCAGAGGATTTTTATTCTTCTGAAAGTCATGATTAGTTAATTTCTTATGAAAAAGCGCTAAGGTGAGATGGCTATCAAAGCATTCGGAGTTTTAACGATCTTTCTTGATTCTAATAATCATTTCTGTGCTGCCAACTCAGAGAAACAATATTCTACTGAGGAAAAGAATTATCTTCATATGTCAACTATGTGACAGCTGACATCCTACTGAACAAGCTCTCAGCTTTGAGTCGTCTCACTTAAAACAGCTAAACTTCTGCAACTGGAATACTAACTCCTTCACATTGCTGCCATTTGAAACTATTAGGATGCTGCTGAATGCGGACTTTTGACACCAGAAGGCAGACTGACGTGGAAATACAGAAGAGAACCGAAAACTGTTTACATTACGTGAATGTTAAAAGAAAATTAAGGGTACATAGGCACTCAAAATTAAGAAACACAGGGCAATCTCTATGCATGTACATCAGGAGTTATTTTTTAATTAAGAACATTTCACAGACTCACCAAAAAGAACCTCTGCTCATTTGTGGTCCTGAGTGGGCCCTTTCTGGTGATGAATTACGTACGGTTAGGGAGTAGAAGAGACTCTTGTAGGTAGAGCCTTGCTTCCTTTGTCACAGGAATTGGAGGATAAGTATGGTGTGAGCCAGAAAAATGTAGTAAAGAAAGAAAAATCCCTCGGGTCATAAGCCTCAATGTTGTGTTAAGACCCAGATCCTTTCCTCACTTCTGCTCAAAAGTTCTTATGTGAAACCAGGCACATCACTTACATCACTTAAAAATTCCCAGAGTAGTCACTTGAGCTTTCCTTACTACACAGCTGCCACTATTACAGCTGGCGACTCAATATGAAGAAATGCAGAATTACTTACAGTTGCAATGAAAGGAATTCAAGAGTTTTCTGTGAATAGTAAAAATAAAATAAAATAAAATAAAATAAAATAAAATAAAATAAAATAAACCAAACCCTCAGCTTCCTTTTGTCAACATGTCAAGTTTAAGCNATAAAATAAAATAAAGCGCATCACAGGTGTCTCAAACCTGGCTTTCAAACTGAGCAGTACTTCTGACCTCAATCTCCTTGTGCTCTGTTTCCCTGGTTAATAATAATTCCCCATCTCAGTGGGGTGTTATGAAAATCAATTAACATCTGAAGCACTGAAATACTGTAGTGATAGAGTCCTACAGAAATGCCAAAGAGGAAAATAATAACTTCATCTTCAAATCCTGATCTGAATGATATACAGTAAAGCATAAGGTTATACAATGAAAAATAAGGGGGAAGAAAACAAACAAAAAAACCAACCAAAAAGCACTGCACATTAGGTAAGTACTATTCCTTCTGTACACAACGGGGCAGAGATCCTGGGAAAAAGACAACCCAAAATCACAGAGCCATGTGTGATCAAGAATATATCATTATGCATGTGAGTAGGCAATTTTCCTACTGTACTTCTTAACTTCCAAAGGCTTATCTCTAATCTTATTTCAACTCCTTCAAGTTTGGTTTTATCACCTACATTTACATGCAAAAACGATATAATTTGTATGTGCTGGAGACTCAGTACGAGTTCACCTGACTGGACCCATTTAAAAGATCTGCATCTCTCAAACAGCTGATTTTGCATGAAATTGTCCTGCCCGTGCTTCATCCGTTCACTAGCTAAAAATAGCCGGAATCCAGAGTACCAAGAAAAGTAAGAAAAGAAAAAAAAAAAACATCAAAATGGGTTCAACATCTAGAATTACCATGCCCTGGAAATCTGGCGTGTCACGCTCCTTCAGCATTAGACACTGCGATTTTTCTACGTGCTGTACGGAAAGCAAAAACTCCCTGGCTGCCAGAGGCGTTCATCACTCTTGTTGAGCCAGAGACGTACCATGTGGAAACACACCAGCTACTGGCAGCAGGAGTCAGAGGTAGCCTCAATTAATCCATGCTTCTGAAAAGCCGTAAATTTAAAAATTGACTTGCCAAGTGCACATTATTCCACAGTATGACATTGTTTCAGTACCCCAAGCATTTTGTTGAGGGAAGAGATTTTTTGCATATTGCTTATTTTGTTCCTCAAGTCCTTTGTGGCCCTGTACAGTTCCACACATGCGAATATGAATAATAACTTTTAATTCCCTAAAACACAATCATGAATAGACAGCAAATACAAAATACACAAATAGATGAGGTCAGGCAGGATGGGACTGAAATGAGGTGCATAACTGGCATGTAGCTTTGCCCCTCGTTATTAATGACGACTTCCCAAACTCGTGCTTTCAGTAAAACCTGGCATCACATTGTGCCAGCTGGCTTTTGTCTTAGGTTTGCTCTTGTTTTTAATAGCTATTACTTAGGAAGGTTGGCCTCTCTGGAAGACGAAGATATATTAGACCAAGTAAAAGGCACGTTATTGAGTTTACTCATCATACACAACATACACACAACATCGTGGACCCCTCTCCTCTCATCATTTTCCATACGTGTTATAACCCTCCAAGTAGAATGTCTGATACAAGAAAATCCCAGATTCCCTGCCAATCGGTATTTGGCGGATGGGAGAATCAATAGCTCTTCCTTTAAAAAACATTGAATAAAAGAAGTTTGTCTCAGTTCTTCTCCAGCATTTTTGTAATATATACCTTGTAGTTCAGCTCTTTTCTAAAAACAGATTTTTCTTTCAATCATCATCAGCTTTTATTCAGCTGAGGGCATATAATACTCAGAGTTCTAATTAACAGGAAACAGAAACTGAGAAAAAAGCAGAGGATTATTCTTTAGAGACTTTTTTTTTTTCCTTAACAGTTACCTATCAAGATATTTAAAATGAACATAATATTTAGGTTAGTTCAGTAAACACACTGGTCAACTGAACTTTGCAAATTCTGGCTCACTTTACTGCTGCTTGGGCAAAACTGCTTTCTACAAGCAGAAAAAGACCCAACAGTCCTATTGGACATGGGGCCAAATCAATACTTCAAATCCAAGCAGCCCTGGGCTTCTGGTCCTAAATTTAGTGTCAGAGACTCTCTTCAGCATAATATTTTGGATTACTAACATAGCTCTGCCCGAGAAAGCAGATATCTTCTTTTATCAAATTATCTCCCATTCTTCTCGAGCTGGGTTTGACAAGGTAGTGGGCAGCCGCCCATGCCTCAGACTTTCAGAATTCCCAAGACTGGATGCTCAAAAGGGCATCTACAACATGCCCCTTTTTAGACTAGGAATGCAAAATTACCAATCACTTCTAACTACCCAATTCTCTAATTGTTAAAAAGCTTATGGGCAGGGACCCTAATCCTTTTAGATACAGTACCACTGGGATTGCACTGGTCATTAGCTCCACATGAACTATTCTATTATTTATGTGATCACCCATATGAGTGCCAAGGAAATGGGGAACGATGCTCATTTGGAAAGGCTGTCACTGTACTTCTTTCAACATTTAAGTCAATCTTAAAACCTCTTGGGAGGAAGAGAAGACCGGTGAGGACACACTGACCAACTGCCCATTTTAACCCTCACAGGAGCTGGTGCTGGTATTTTTCAGCTATGAGATGCTGGAGAAGGTAGACTTGGACCGTAGAGAATGACAACTCCAGGATTCTTAAAGACCGCACAGAAGAAAAAGGTAGTACTAGAATAATAAAGATATCTATGTAAATATTATTCTGTATGTAGCTACAAAAAAGAAAGAGATATTGTAGCAGTGCCAGAGGTAAGGCAGAAACAGCTCAGATCTTAACAGGGTCGAACCGTCAACCAGCAACAGACTAGATGACATTTTTCTGTAGAAAATCACAGCAAAACTAGATCAGACACAAAGCAATCAGTTCTGCATACACTCTCTTGTTCTGAAAAACAAATATCCATGACCTTTACTATCTTTGTGTTTTGTTTCCCCCCCGCTTCTCCTATTCTGTACGCCCTCCCCCCCTTGTATGCTACTGATACATAATTCATTCTCCCTACTCTGCCATATCCTCTCTGAAATACGTTGTCAAAAGAAAAACGCTGTTTGTGCTGCTGGGCAAGAGATCAACTTTCGAATGCGCCAGGCTCAACCTTTTGCCCCTGGCGTTTCAGAGTCGCTCTCAAAGACTTCTCTTGAGCGCTGGCTGATCTCCCACACGAGGGAAGGCGCCCTGTCCACCAGCAGATGGAGGCTGAGGGGCCTTCCCACATGACGCACAGCTGGCACGAAGGGCCACACACATCCGTTTCTAGGCATCACAGTATTTCAATTCCCATTTTATCATGTTTGGCGCTTTATTTGGGCAGATACGATATCCAGCATTCTTTTGTTAAAGGTTGCAGAGAATTTTTTAAGCACCGGATTTTGTCTTAGGTGTGCTCTTGTTTTTAATACCTACTACTTGGGAAGTTTGGCCTCTGCAGAAGACGAAGATATGTTAGACCAAGCAGAAAGTATGTTATCCAGTTTACTCCTCATCATTTCACCTTTTTTTTATCTGAAAGTATATAGGCACTATCTTGTGAACAAACGACTGAACAGGTAACCCACAGATGCATCCATGTAGCAAGTTAATTTTGTCCAAGTTCCTTCTGGTTTGCTAATTTTCAGATGAGGTTTCTGATTATGTCTCCTCTGTTAAGAGCCACAACTGCATTTGTAAAGGTTGGAAAAAGCGTTCTTCTGATTAATCTGCAATTTGAAATTCAAATATTTCTGACTACCACCAACTCATCGGGTAATTTCCAGAAGCAACTGGAAAGGTACGGCCTGCTTCTAACAAACAAAAAACAGAGAAGGGGGCATATTTGAATTCTTGACTCCTATTTATCTACCTTAATTGACGGTGCTACAAATATTACTTCCATTTTAAACAAATGCCTAGAAATCTTCACTGCAAGCATAAAAAAGAAAAATACAGTTACTGCTTGAAAACAAAAAAGCTTTAAAAGGAAACTTTTCTAAAAATCTAGGTCTTAAAAGTTTCCTGCAGCGTCACTGACCCAGTTGATACCTGTCTACTCAGTGTTTCTTTCAACACCTTTTTACAAATTCTGAAATTAAACCTACTTTTGGCAAGCAAAAGATGACATGATCAATGTAACTGGTCCATTTAAGATTGTAAAGAAAGCATTGCTTTCCAGAGTTGCTTGACTTTTCCTTTTCAAGCCAAGCAGCTCCAGGTTTAAGAAATAATTCTAACAAAATTCATAGCTGCATAGGGCCTCCTAACACAGCCTAACCTTTAGCACCTGTATTGCTCGCTGCTGGCAAAATGTTAATAAAAAGAGAAAATGCTGTAATATCAAGGAAGTTTATCTGGTTCAGTGGTGCTGATTTTTAACAAGGAGGAAATGCCTTACAGCACTAAGCAAATAAAGATTTGCCAATACATCGACTTTAAAAAGCTTCTGAAGCTTGTACTTGTTGAAGTGTGCAGACTGTTTCTTCAAAAAGGAAACGTCTGCCCCCATTTTCTTAAACAATGGAGTCCTTCCAATAATCCAGACAGAGATGCTTCAGCAAGACCTGTGGTCAGCTGTAATGTCTGCAATAAGTGAAAAACACCAACCCGGTTTCCTCGCTGATCCACTCCCTGGCAATTCAAGCCAACATTTGATACCCTGGATGCTTTCATTTTAATACTTGCTGTGACAACACCACCTCAACGTTTTCTTTACTGTGAAAGCACCCCGTTATTTGGAAGTATGTACTTTTTTGAACCACTCGTCTTCCAGAGCTATTAAGATCAACACGCCCATTATAGAGTAATCTTCTCTATTCTTTATAGAAGAACCCAAAATCTGGTGATTTTATTGACTTGACAGCACTTCGTATCACTCAGCACTGACATCAGACTATCAGACCAAAGCCTCTGGCTCTTTTGGAGCATATACAATCAGAATAATTTTTTGACAAGATCTTAACGTCTTTACTCCAGTCTCAGGGATCAGTACACTGGAGAAGATGAAGGCTAGCCGGACAGCTAGGGAAAAGGGCAGAAATACAAGCACATGGTTTTCATCCCTGCAGTCATAAGGTGGGTCACACATTTGCAGTCATAACATGGATCAGTTCTATTATTCAGTTATGTTAAGGTCTACACTAAAAGCCAGCACCCACGTAACATTTAAGTAAAGCTAAATTGGTGAAGCTTAAACACCACTGCCCCCAAGAAAAAACGCACAGCTGGATTGACGCCAAGTGTGTTCTCTTACTATACTTTCCAAGCGTGACCATCGATTAAACACAATTTTGTAACGTGGAGGGTTTGTTTACCATGTTACTAGATCATTACATTTAACACAAAGAAAATCACTTCCCCATTTTTTAAATCAGGTTGCTTACACAGTTAATTCTCACACAAGAAGTTCTACTGCCAAGTCTGTCAAAACCAAAAACCCACCTACAAAAAGAAGCCAGAAAACTGAACTGACTTAGTAACCTCCTTGTCACCATATCCTTTTCACCTCCAAGAACATCTCAAAAGATATTGGCAGAAGAAGGAACAAAACGGGCATCCTGTAATCAGGTCTGACAGAAAACTGCAAAGAGACGAGCGGTACCTCCTGCAGGGCTCAGCAGGTCTGCCTGGAAAGGAACTTACTTGCGACTTCTGAGGCCTTCTCAAAACTGCCAACAAAAATGACTCCTCATAAATCAAGAGAGATCAAGTTAAGCTGCTGTCTGCAAAGGCATCCCCTAGAGATGTGCAACTGGAGGCACTTTTTTGCTGTATAATAAAGGATAACATATTGAGACAAGGTTACAGTGAAGGGGCAACCTTGATTTAGCTTTTCCTCCTCTGTTTTTTTCCTCTTGGCTTTCCACACAAAATACTTCTCATGAAATTTTGTTACTTCATTATATGTATATTCGCCTGAGATGAAGAAGAGGCTCCAACCTGTGGTTAAATGACACCGAGTGCTTTATAAATGTGATTACAACAGGCTGGTGAACAGCAAAACGGGAAAAAAGTTCTGTCAGAGACTCACTGTGCAAAAGAGTCAATGGACGAGGAGCAGCAGCAAGCAGGGACTGAGACAGAGGACAGAGAAAGGGAAACAGAACCAAACAGAAGGGACAGAAATGAAGACAAGAAGAGGAGGTGAAATGGAGAGGACCAAGAAGAAATACGATAAAGGATGGGAGACAATAAAGAAGTACCAAATAGATTCTATTTAGTCTCACTGACTCATAAAAGGAACCTATAAATCAAATATCTTATCTTCACTTAAATCAATGAAAATAAGTTCGAAAGAAAATCCAAATTAGTTCTATACTATGCAGGCTAAGGAACTTTTAAAAATCTAGTTATAGCTACTAGAGAGGTGAAAAGGGTTTTTTCCATTTTGAGAATTATAAACATACACTAGACAATCCTACTGTGAACTCCTACAATGTACAGCTGATGTAGATTTAAATTTAAACTTCTTAAAGATGCTTATCTACTTTGGACTTAAATATTTAAGTGGATATTGGCTTTTTTGGATACTACTGCTCACTCGTACTTAATTATTGCAGCTAGAAAGCATGATTGAAGAAAACACTGCATGGACTGCAATACTCTGTAATCTGGATACTTACAGGTATTACTGAAAGGAGTAGTCTTGTTTTCATTACTCTTTGCGACAAGCATTACTGTAACCTGCATTATACTTCACCATTGCATTTCTTAACAGCTACTTCCAGATCTCATTTGGTTATAATGTGCAATTCCTTATCTATTTGACTTTAGCTCACCTACGCTTAACCTACGGTGCTTTAACAACGTATTTGCCACTTTTACCACCATATATAGCTGGTAACTTGCAAATTGAAGGAAATATTAATCAAAAGAGCTTCTTAAAAGTTCATAAATGTGTATCAGAGAATATTGCAAATGAAGATATCTTCTTACTACATCTGAATCTATGTTTCTGTAACATCACGTGTTCATTTATACACCCATTTCCATCCGTTTACGAGTAACATCCATATTTCCATGTAGGCAGTATTTATGAGCTGCAGACTGTTTAAATTTTTTTCTCTTTTCAGAGAATGTTCCTTCTGGAATACTTAGGAGCCTTTAGGAATCTATGGGTTTACAGACAGCCTATATTACTGCAGATCATTTGGCTCATAAAAGTGAGATCCATCCAAGTTTAAGAGTGTTCAACATGGAAAGTTCAATCTAGAAGGTAAAAGGCAATTCATTATGCTCTTTTTCATAAATTGTTATTTACTACTGTTTTAAAACTAAATGCCGTGTAAGTTTGTAAGAATGTGTACATCACCACTTTCAAGGAGCATATAGCATGGTCAAAGGATTAAATGAGCCCCAAAGAACATCACATGTTTCTCAAATACATTCTCTTCCCAATGGCAAGGGAAGGACTAAACTATAAGCACAAAACTATTTTACAAAAGTCATTCTTAATGCTGACAAATATGAACAAGTTAATGTCAAAAAAGAAGTAACAAGCAGCTGATTATCAGGACAGCCCACACCCTTTCCTTAATATTGTAACAAAATCTGATCTTTGGAGCAGAAGGATGACAAAGCTGCACAGCCCATTGTGAATGGCATCTCGTTTCGCTGCCTCACACAGGTATCTAATGCTCTGGGTGGTAAAAAGGGCATTTGGACAATGCCCTTAATAATATGCCTTAACTTTTGGTCAGCCCTGAATTACCCGAGCAGTTGGACTAGGTAACTGTTGTACGTCCCTTCCAACAGAACTACTCTACTCCATTCTATTCTAAAGCTTCAAAGATACAACCCTCACACCCCCCGTTACCCCTCCAATCTTACAATTCCTGCCTAGTATTTTAGTACAGCACAGAGCCTTCCAAATCACAGAAAACTATTTGAGGGCAGACAGCCCATACAAGCTCAGAGCACAGTCAGAGGGACATTTCTACCAGCTGAAGGACAAGCTTAGTGGAACACAAACACACCCATTTATTAAAAAAAAAAAAAAAAAAAAAAAAAGGAAGAAAAAAAAAAGCACGTTTCTTTTGGGACATGCTGAC
Organism: Dromas ardeola; assembly: GCA_013398915.1. Lineage (NCBI taxonomy): Eukaryota > Metazoa > Chordata > Aves > Charadriiformes > Dromadidae > Dromas > Dromas ardeola. The sequence continues at coordinate 238,843 of VYZM01019516.1, read as the reverse complement.
TAGCATGGGGCAGCATTACGGTGAACATTCTCAATGTGGATTTTGGCATCGTAAAACTCCCCACAGTGCTTTATAACTATGATGCAGAAGGCAGGTGTACCTGATCTAGCAATCCATCTAAATGACTTTATTCTTACACAAACCAGACTAATTATCTTAACAGGCAGAACAAACGTTGATCAGGGCATTAGCAATATTGAGTCTTACCAGCACTTTCACCTTCTCAAGATCAAGACGGAAAACTAAATTTGTTGCTCAGAAAAGTGGGTTACAGCCTCTCAAGGAGAGATTAAGCAGAGGGAAAAGATTAACATCCCACTATATAAATGTCTGTCAAGATAGAATATGAAAGATGGAAAACACGGAAAATACATAAAACCAGATCTGATTCTAAACAGAATATGGTCCAAAATTTTCCATTAAGTACCTGCAGCTTTTTCTGCAAAGAATCACTGAGCGTAAACACAGATTGCTATTTATAGGCAAACCAAAAATGTGTGTCCAGCAAACACCTGGAGTCTCTCACTCTTCGGTTCTGCTTAGTACTTTTCTACGTGACAGCTACCATTTTCCCTAGTTTCCTCTTAATCAGAACATATTTTATCACCAAAGATTGCAAAAGTATTTGACTTGACATGTAATTTCTTGCAAAGCTATCAGAAAAGTATGGTATCCTATTAATAATGAAAATTTAAATAAACAAAATATATGTCTCAGATTAAGGTAGGAAGCTATTCATTTAATAGATAATGCTAGTTTTATAATTGAAAAAGCTTTTATCTAACTTTTTTTAACCCCATTAAATCTCTCTGCACATTGTTGGTGTGACAGTGGCTCAATCAGCAGTTAACAACATTAAAGTTCACAGCCTGCTATTTTTAGTTCAGCCTTGCTTTGTGCCATAGGAAAAAAGAGAAAATATAGAAGTTCAGCCTGAAGACAGATTTTAAAATTATCGCTACAGTTTTCCTGCAGCTACATTTGCTGTTTCAAAGCAAGCAGTAGAAAAATGATTTTAAAGTTCTGCCCAATCTGAGAAGCAGTGTCAGTTACAAACCAAAAAAACCTGAAAATTAAATTATATGAAATTTTAAAAAAAAAAACAAAAAGCAAAGAAACCCCAAAACCAAAACACATGTGGGGAAGGTATGGTTCCAGCTGTAAAACTCCAGGTATCTATTAATTCTTATCTATCATGATTGTAATTTTTAAGTTACCTTATGTTACTTCGTACACTCTACTGTTTACAGAGCTCATCCCAAATCAAAATGGTGGGGAGAAAGAGAAGAAAGGGCACACCGCACATTTAGCACTCCTGATTTCAGCCTCAAAGACAACTCAAACCCAGAAGAGGGCAGGTGCTGTTTCCACCGTTCCTCTGATAACACACACAAAAATTGCACGTTCACGATGACCAGGAGACATGTTAATTCAGCCTGTTTCCCAGCTGACCTAACGATTATCCCTGCCTCCAGGAAGCACATTTTAGGTTGGGCTACAAAGAGGAAAAAACGAACCCACCATAATACAGCCATGAATCAAAACTTTTTTTTTTTAATAAGAAAAAGGATCTGATGGCACTGATTGTCCCTAATTCTCAGGCCCATCATATAATTAATCAATCAATCAATCAACATTTTAGATTGTAATTATATTCATGAGAAAATATTACTCTTTGCAGTGAAAATAAGGCAATCATAATTTAAAAAGTAAAAAAGCCACGCTACCAAAATAAAGTATTTCCTTCTCAAACTATTTCGTAAAACTAGGCTTTTTTACTTCTAAGCATAGAATTTCCTGTAATTCTTCCTGATCTACCCTCTCTTGCTTTTATGTCCTTTAACATATAAAACCAAAGTAGTAATATGTAAAATACTAACTTAAAAGAAGTATTTGTCATTCCATTTGCAAATCACACAATTGCCTATCATTCTTAGTCATCCTAGATATGTCAAGTATTCTAGCGTCATATACATAATGCATAAAACTTCAAACAAAATAGCTTTTGCTTTGGATTGTTTTTCCCAGTGCACCATTCCAAGAGAGCAATATAATACACTACAAAAGGGCAATACATTAAATTTGCAGAGGGGTCTTTTATTTGTCTTTGAAATTATTCATTATGAACAAATATTCCAAGAGCAGACCTCATCAATAATTGACAGGATGATAGGAGGAACCTCGCAAGAGAGAAATAAACTGTATGGGGAAACCTCTGAAGAAAAATAAGGAAGAAAACACTCACAAACTACAGTGGTATGGGTTAAGATAACATTCCCACTCCTCTCTGCCACTGCGATTATCACTGGGTGAAGTACTAAGCCCGGCACGGTGTTTAGAATTGGTGGGGGTGTCTGTCTTCACGAAATAATACAAAACTGACAACTGACACAAGAACGTTACATTCAAAGTACACAAAACACACAGACTGAAGTGCATTATTCTCACTGCAGGTAGAGAGTAAATGCATTTTTCAAAGGTATTTTTCACACCTATTTCCTAGTGGATTACCTAGAAACACATCAATGATGTTGCAGCGTTGTTGTTTGTTTGTTTGTTTGTTTTTTTGAGAAGACAAGCATGTATTTCTGCATCTTTGGGGGGGGAAAAAGTAGAAAAACCAAACCCTGAAGTATTTGTTAATTTGTAGGCCAATAACTCTTCATGCTTCGTTAGGCTTACTACTTATTTTACAGCTGGCTCCCAGAGAGAGGAGGAGAGAACACCTTGCAAAGAGAGAGGCAACAGTTATGGGTTGATCACTGTGACCACAAGAGGCCCCAAGGGCAGCCACCACCCGTCACCTCCAAGAGAAAGGGACAAAGCCCAGTAAGGGATACATTCCAGCTACCCATAGTAAAATGGAAGTAACAGCATTCTTTGAATCCAGGAATTGTCCAAAACTCACGTTTTCAGAAGTTTTTAACATAGGAAGAGCACCAAGGGATGACTGAAGTCCGTGAAGATACTGTCTGGGTTCTGTTGTTACTTTTTGTCAGCAAAACTACTACATTTTTTCAAGACCTCAAGGGATGCATGTAACAGGAATGACAAAGAGTAATCTTTTCATTTATAATGATATAATTGCCACTGTGGAAGAGTGCGCATCTCCAACCTGCGTGGCCACTCACGAAAACTGGGGTCAGTAACTTGTAGAAGTGTGTTTTATACTTCGGAACTAATTTTGTGAGGCCAAGCGATGGCAATTTAACCTTAAAAAGATACCGTAAACCGACCTGAAATTAAGGCGATAAAACACACAGAGCACCACTTCAAGTCAAAGGGCAAGTTAACCTCTACCTCAATTAGCCATCCACTTCTAAAATACCGCACCCCATAATTACAGCAGGTCCTAATTGCACTGCACGTGGCGCATGGCTGCCGCAGCCCCGTGCTGCTCCTCCCTTTGGCCAGGCATCAGCCAGCACCAGCACTTATCCGGTCGTTCGCCCAACTAATCTCGGCCACAGCTACCCCAGAGGAAAATATATCGTTAGTTTCCATCCGGGTCAGCTCCCTGATGAGTGTTCCTGGCGCCGACAGAGCCACAGTGGCGAGGCGGGGGACGTGGGAGGGTCAGGCCGCAGCCGCCCCGACTCACACCGGCTTCAGCTATCAAGGCAGCTATCTCTACCTACCGGCTTTTCAAAAAGCAGCAGTCCTGTGCCACGTCGTATTTCACGTGGGACAGAGTTTGAAGAACCTCTGCAGCTGAAAGTGCTGGAAAGAGCACTCGGCACAGAAGCTGCTTCCCAAAACGAGAGCTGGGCCTGGCACGGTTCGTCGGGAGGTTTGACACAGAACCTGCCGGGTGCCCTGTGCGCCTGGTACATTCACTCCCGTCACTTAAAAAAAAAAAAAAATAAATAAATCCAAAGAATTCCATCTTATGAAGCACTGTAGGAATGGTCACCTGTAAACAAAAACAAAAAGAGATGGGGTTCCCCTGACTCTTGGTCGCTGATTACATCTATCAACAGTCAGTAACGAGTTCCAGGTGCCTTCCACCCTCACCCAGCGCTCCCCGTAATAACTTCTTCCACTAGTTCGCCCTCTGCTCAACAAAGTTGTCGGCATCTCTAGCAATCGATACTGTTTTATTTTCTTCCTTTAAATATTTTTAATGTATTTCAATTTTATCCCAGACAACAGTATTTTTCATGTATTTCTAAGCACAGTGATAACATACCGCATTATTTCCTAGTTTTGAAAATGCATTGAAACCAACACACTTGAAGCTTTAAAAAAAAATTTACATGGCAACCAGTCAGGCACACGAGAGCCAAACTTGGCCCAAAGACTCCACTGCCAGGTAACTGAAGCCAAAAATAAAAAGCTCAGCTACAAAGAAATGGAATCCAGCCAAGTTAATTTTGTACGAAACCGCACAAAATAAGAGGGCAACACACCACAAGAGAATTGGATTTCAAATCTCTCATCTTTTCTGTGAAAGATGTACAATACTGACAGCACAGATGGCACCGACTCACTCCTAATCAAAACTAATGAAGTTGAACTTGATACACAACCCTTTAATGAGCAGAATGTATTTTTGTTTTCCCATCCATTCGAAAACTATCACACAGCAATGATATCATTAAGCCACACATTAAATGCACAATGTATCATAACAGAGGTAGTATTTTGTGAACACCTGAGAAAGTTAGTAGCAAATGATGAGAGAGAGACAAACATATAAATTTAATTGAATTGTAGGTGGCTTTCCTGTCCCAATGTAACATTTAATTGATATCACATACTATTAATCTTTAAAGAAAGAAGTCTTGTTCAGTTTTGTTATTTTTAAAAGAAACTTTACAAGGCAAGCTTAAAAAAAAAAAATAACTCTCATTCATTAGCATTTAAATTCATATATTGTACATACCCAGCAAAAATCATGGTAATGAGTTAGGTGACATTTCACTTTACTAGCAGCTACAGCATTAAAAATCTGCATGCTTGAGGGTCAGAGAGAAATGAGGGAAACGTGGAATAATTAGCCAGACTTACCACGTCTAAATCACTATGTCAGTGCTGCGCTCAATTCAAAACTAAAAAGCCTGTGTTTTTACTGGGTTGTCTTTAATCCTTTTTAAAATAAAAATATAAAATACTTCATAACAAACAATATTAACTACTCACAAGAAGACAGAATTAGCGCATGGCTTACGGTCAAAAAAATAAAGAAAATCAATAACAAATTATGAAATCAGATGAAATAAGAAAATTCACCTCCAGCACTGACTACGTACAGTGCATTATGCCTCCATTTGGAGTTATCGACAGCGCCGCGTCTCCAACTCCCTGTTACTCTATAAAACATGGCTGTGCTGCTCGGCGCTGCCGGGGAGAAGGGGGAGCCTCCGGCACCGCAGCACAGGGGCCCGACTGAGCACCGGGCAGGCGCTTGGCACAGAACAAAAAAGGCAACGGTAACTGGCAGGGGAGATAAATTTGCTTGGATAATGCACAACGTAGAACAGTCTCCGTTTCTTCTTCCTTTTCACAGATTCCTCTCAGCGCAAAGCCCGTGTTTTCAGGATTGCATGCATCTCATTGCACAAGTTTCACTGCTTTGGTATAAAATACTGTTTACAGCTCTTGATACAAATGCCATCGAAACCAAAATCAACCCTATGTACCTAGGCTAAACACTGGAAAAACAGTGTTTCATCTGAGCTGATTAAAAACAAAAAGAAACCCCAAACTTCATTATGAAAACAGTAAAATTAGTAATTTTAAAAAACCCTGCCCAACTGAATTCCTTTTGTGCAAAAAAGCAAGAGCGAGAAACACAGTACAAAAGGTACCATTAATACAGTAAAGACATCCTTGTTAGCATTTTTTTATTAATTATTTTCATAAACATATATTGTGCCTTGCAATTAAGATGCTGCGTGCCCGAGTTGCCATGACAGCACAACTTCCACAGAACAATAAATTCTTCAGCTCAGCCATGAGCTGAGCTCCAAAGCTGCCAGAAAAGCTGGATTTGGAAGGTTTGTGGGGCGACCGGTGGAGACGGAGCAGAAATCAAGGCGGGGTGGGAAATCGCTTCCACTGTTTAGAAAAACTGCAGAAGTCAATATGATACTAAGTGAGACTTTCGCATTTCCAGGGTGGCTTCTGAGGAATGCAAATTCTGACTTCCCCCCCTGAAATTGTCCCTTAATAGCTAAAACCAGCCCTGACAGACTATTTCAGTGGCCCCAGCTGGGGCAGCCTGGTGGGGGCTATAAATAGTGCCTGCTGCCATCTGCCCGTCCCGTTGCCGTGCCGGGCTCACAGCGGGCCACCAGCCCCATGGCCAGGGAGCCGGCCACCACGCAAAGCCATGCTGCACAGCTCCACATAACGAGGCGAGGAACACAAACGGAACCGCTGTAATTAACTGCTGGTTTGGTACTCGTTACTATAAAGACATCGGATGAATGCTAAGGGAACCTGGAAAAGTATAATGAATAATGCTGTGTATGGTCCGCAGGCACTTTTCTTACTGCAGCATTCAGACACAGCTCCTCGTGATGACACCAGTCTTGCTTTCAGTTTCACAGAAATTAGTAATAGATAAAAATAAACCTCAAATACCAACTGCAGTAGCCAAAAATAACCCCGCTGGGGAGCCAACTCAAACTTTCTGAATGAGTCAGCGTGGAGAATTCGGAGCGAGTTG
>VYZM01019516.1:198779-232139 GCA_013398915.1 Dromas ardeola | reverse complement strand
TTGGGGGGGAGTTGAGAGACCCCCCCCCCCCCCCTCCTCCCCAGACCCTCCGCTCTCCTCCACCATCACCAGGCCAGCGCACAGACACGGGCACAGACCCTCTTAGTGCTGCTCCGAGCGCGAAGAATGACCAGAAAGCATCTTTCTGCTTCCAGAGCGATCCAGACAGCTCGGATTTCCAGAAGCAAACCATCACGCCACTGGTGTGCCTGTAGTTGAACATGTGGCACGCAACGCCCAACAGATGGAAGGAGGTGACCCCTGTGAGCACACATCTCCACCATGGCCGAGAAACACCCCATTTCACCACAAAATCGATTCCAATGAAGTTGACTACACAATTGCTGCCTGGCACTGCCAGATAACGTTGCTAATTTTGGAAAAAGACATGGTATTTTATTTTTCCCCCCCGATTAAATACTTTGGGGCTTGGTTCTGCTTTCACCGTAGTGGGAAGCAGAACCGCAACTGACTTAGCAGTGCTACGGCTTCACTCTTTAAGATAAACACAGATTTTGACATCACTATTCAGAAGTTATATAAAGTTCAGCAATGTTTCTCTGATATTTATAAATCTATGCTTGTAGAACTGTTATCAATAGATTGAGCAAACCCACTTTGCCTTTTTTTTTTTTAACAGTGCAGTTTTGAGTACATTTGTTCTATACCACATATTTGGCTCCCCAATATTCTTAACGCTTTCAAAACAGATCTCTCATTTCCCTGCTCGTTCCCGTACCCATCCTGTACAGCGCAGATCAAGGCAATTCTGTACTCGGCACTTGTGACACTGCACGACCTGTGACAAGACTGTCAGCACTCAAAGTCATTTAAGTCAAGAACTTTTTTCTGCAGTTAGGACATGGATTGTTTGCATTGGCACACTGGTATTTCCTTTAATACAGGAAATTTTATTTTTCTACCGTTCTTGTACGAAAAATGGTTTGACATAGACCATAACTGCCTAAAGCCTTTTCATTTAGAAAAATACCACAAAGCGATAACCTTGCTTTGTTTACTATATCAAGACCTTTGAAGAGTGGAGTAATTTTATAGCCTGTACATAAATGTCTCCAGCATCACTCAAACCTACTTTTTAAGTGTTCTGCCATCAAATTAAGGAAAATTGTTCCTAATATTTTCCTAGAAAATCATGCTAATTGCATCATTCTGTGATGATGCATGGTAAACTCAATTTAGCCTGCAGCCTTCCAGCTTTTTGGAATCTCTCTAGTTCTAAAGAAAATCCATATTTCCACTGCCTATAAAACCTAATAGATGCAGAATGATAATTGGGAATTGGAGCTTCAGATCTGTCTACGCTGGGACTTTAGTGCCAGGTAAGCTCCTGTGAATTGCCCGCTCAACCACAGCTACGCTAACAGCATCGCCGCTCAACTTCCGGAAAGAGAGGTAAGAATAACGAAAGCTTACTTGCCTCCAACTGTTTCTCTTTGAGATGTGCTCTACACACAGCGCTCATGCTGCGCGTTGATGGGACACTAGGAAGGCAGTGTACCACCAGCACAACAGGTCACCCGGAGCGGATTCAGAAACCCCCTTGGAGGTGTGTAAGACTTCGCCAGACCAAGCTGTAGCTGCCTTGATTTAGTGGTGGTGACAGTCCTGCCCCAAGAGAAAGGCTTGACTGGGTGACCTCTGACATCCCTTACCCGTGCCTGGCTGCGCCTCCTGGATGGACCCTCAGACATACAGTGTAGCGTGTCCTGTCTCTGCGTCTCTTTAGGACCTCTGCCAGAAGGATTAGAGTTCTCCAAGAGGGCTTGGAGAAGGGAAGAAGAAATTGCTAAACGAAGATCCCACTCAGGAATCAGGCTCTCAGCTTTGGCTGAAGGTCACCTGCCGTGGTGAGAATTTGCCACAGCTCAGCTGTCTGGTTCAGAAGGATGGCACCTGGCATTTTTTTTCCCCCTGACAGCAGCCAGGATCTTCCAAAGCTTTTGTATTTCCATTGCGTGAGCGTACACGAAGCCTGCCTCCAGGCCACGGAGCTCAGCCTGAGAGTGGAGTGAGGTACCTCACAAGTTGTAGTTACTCTAATATCTACAAGGGCAAGTCAGTAGGAGGAGATCGCAAATTTTCACATCCACTTTTTACAAGCTAATCTTTCTGACAAGGTAATCTCTAATGTACTTTAACCCACGTACTGTTAACTTCCACGCTCTTGACACTTTAAATATCCACTTTTCCTTCCCATGGGAATTCGCCTCAGCAGTGGAGCCGGTGAAATAGGAGCATTCGCTCCCTCTTCCTAGGCAGCTAGCAGAATTTTAGTTTCTCGTAAGTGACTCTGTCAATGATTTTGTTTCAATTATATGTTCAGACTGCCAAATTGGATAAAATGCATCCTTTGTGAAACTTTCATCTCATCCCTGAAAAGATAAATTCACCTGTCTGAATAAGCAAAAAAAGCACAGAAGCGGTTTCTTCTAAGCACAGAGAAATACCAGTCCATGGAAAACTTGAGATACAATCAATGTAGCTTAAAAAATTATTATCAGTACAGAAATATGAAGCCAAGTTCCTGCAATTTTAGAGCGCTCTGACTGAAATAGAATCACAGAGTTGTTGAGGTTGGAAGGGACCTCTGTAGATCGTCTGGTCCAATCCCCTGCTCCATCAGGGGCAGCCACAGCAGGTTGCTCAGGACCACACTTGGTCAGTCTTTGAGATTCTCCAGGGATGGAGACCCAGCAACCTCTGCGGGCAGCCTCTTCCAGTGTTCCACAACGCTCACAGTCACAAGTTTTCTCTTCTGATTAAATAGAATATCCTGCATTTCAGTTTGAGCCCGTTGCCTTTGTCCTGGCACTGGGTAACACTGAGTCTGTCTCTGTCTTCCTGAACACTCTCTGCCACCAGGTATTTACACATACGGCTAAGTTCCCCCGAGCCTTCTCTTCTCTTCTTCAGGCTAAGTAACCCCAGGTCTCAACCTCTCCTTGGACAATGGATGCTCCAAGCCCTTAATCGTCTCTGTGGCCCTGGGCTGGACTCACTTCAACATGCCCACGACTCCCTTGTCCTGGGAGCCCAGCACTGGACTCTGTGCCTCACCAGGGCTGAGCAGAGGGGAAAGATCTAGATACATGAGCAATTAATAAAGGGTCATTTTTTATTAACATGTCATTCTGCTTGGATGGGGTTTCATCCAAAAAAGCAAAGTTGCTATGAACGGTTAAAATATATCAAGCTCACAAACCAATATACCTTTTGAAACAGTATATTTTTTTTAACTAATGTATGTATTTAGAGGAGACTAGTAACATTTTTTTCCATTTCTGCAGCAGACAAGAAGTTTCCATCACAGTGAGGTTTCCAGGCCAGAAGCTAGTGTTTTGATTGTAAAACATTAAGCATGAAGCACTACAGGAGAGCGGCAGAACAAAAGGTTTTTATCATTACTCTTCATGCTTTAATTACCTTTATCAAATACCATCTGAGACTAGCTATTTTTAAACCTGTCCACTGATTCTGTAATTATACTAACTTAACACAGACTTTATTCTTCCCTATCTATACAGCTCTATCCTAAATCAAACTTAATACATTTGTGAAGAAAGTATGGTAGGATATTTACACACCAATCTGAAACCAGCAACTTCCAGACACAATTCTGGGTTAAAGTTGTCAGTTAAACACAAACAAACTCTGTAAAACAGAAGAAGTGATAGACTGAAATGATTTAGCACCACAAAACACTTCAGTAGCAGAGGCAAGTGGTCATTAAAAGATTTGCTTTTATGCAGGGTAAATATAATTTGTGATGATTTAAATACAAATTGACATGGTGTCATTTATTATTACTTAGGCAGTATCATTTTTTATGCATCCACTGGGAAAATGAAAACCAAAATGCCCATTTCTTTTTTTATTTATGATCACTTTCAGTCTTTTGCATAGCAGAGTTAATGTCCATCACTAAAAACTGTGATAGTTGCCAAAAAGAAATGAGAGATTATTAAATACTTGTATTGGATTATAAATATTAATATTAAAAACTTTCACTTTTACTTATCATCAATTTCTTAAGCAGGCTTCTTTACCTCAGCCAAGTCTAAATTCTGAGTTAGACAGAAGATGAGCCTTCCTAGAGGCCTCAATAAAAGGCGTCCACCACTGGAACCAGCCTCACCACTGAACTGTTGAAAGAAGTTTAGAATAAAAAAGCCACACACTCTCACACACACACACAAAAAAAAAAAAGCAGGATAGATAAGGAAACCATAGGTATGGAAAGTGAGGAAAAGGCAGGAGAACAGCCCACTAGAAAGAAGGGAAAAGTTGCCCACTGACACCCATAAGGAGACGCAGCCCAGCAAGACCAGACACATCGATGACATCAAACACTTCAAAAATTAAAGCAGAGTAAGTAGGTATGCAAGGAAAAAAATAAGTAAACTGCCATGGGACTACCACTCACAAGCAGCACTCTCAGTTGGAACTGGAGTCAAAAACGCTTTTGGAAATATCCTTTTCAGGAAAGGTGCTAAATGACAAGGCTTCAGAGTCACGTTCAGGCTGGGTTTTTCTGGCCAAACAAACCTTAATTTTTTGTAATGCGCGATGGCAGACCTTAGCGAGAGAGGCAGAGCACACCCATCTCACATCTGCTGTTTACCTCAAAGCTGGGACCTTGAGACACGAGAAACATCTATTTAAATCCTTCTTCAACCAAGGACAAAATTTAATCCAATTCTTCCATATCCTCCCCAGCGAGCATTCAAAGGGAGCTCTCTGTAAGCTCTTTCTCAAACATTCAAAGAAAGCAGACTATCATCACAAGAGGGGTCAAACGACCGACAGAGGAGGGAGCCCTCCTCCAACAGAGAAAAAAAATATAAAATCAATATATGAAAAACTATTCGCAATAAATCAAAATCTTGGTAGAGAGTCTATTAACACAAGTTTTAAAAGGTGAAGAATAGAAAGAAGGAGCAAAAATCCCGAAACATAAAAAATTCATGCTGTTTGATTTAAAAGGCTTCTCTCTTTTACACATTTTTGAGCTGGATCAATATATGCTTTTTAGGAATATGCTTAGTATTGTGTAACTTGCACATGTGCGTTAACTTAAAATATAATGCCGTTCTCCATTGTTCTGGAAAGCTAAAGGAGTGCTAAGTATAGCTCAGATCCTGACAATATTTTTAAAAATACCTAATTTGTTCATTCTGTGTTCTTCTGGTTTGATAATTATTTCTTTTCATCTCTCCCTGACTCACACGCTGAGGCGACCAAAGGAGAACGAACAAATAGAGGTGGGAGGAGAGCTGAGAAGTGGCACGGACTTGAAAAGCTTTGAATGCCTTCAATCATCTGGAAAATCACAAGTACCAACCTTTTAACTTCTTTAATTAAAGACTCACGATACATAGTACCGAGCAGCTTTGAGTAGTTCACTACTAGGTACAATTAGATTTTAAAGGCTTCTCCTCATTTTTAGGCCACTTTCAGTTTCTAACACAATGTGTAAACAACTGCACTTAGAATTTCGTACTGGAAAACAGTAGAGTTGTGAAGACAAGGGAGAAACTGAAGGGGAGGCAGCAGAGAGGAGTCAGAGCTCTGCCTTCTCCAGCCACGCTGGCCTGAGACAGTCCTACTTAGCTCCTGCTGGAAACTGGATTTTATGGCAGAAAGAAATGACAGAAGAAGCAACACTGAAACTTTTTACCAGAATGAAGCAAAAGTCGCATTTTACCCCCAGTGCAGGGTGATGCGCCAGTGGCGCTGCATCCTCCTCCTGCGCCGCGGCCAGGGCCACCAGCAGCCGCGTCCTCCTTCCACTGAAGTGTTCTGAAAACACCGCACGTTCGTGCGGAAATCATTCACCTCGAATATGCCTTTGAAGGCAGCACCAGAAAACATCATACTCTCTTTTTTTGTTTATGTTTTTGAAATTAAGTCTTAAACTAAAAAAAAAAAAAAAGTGCGTGCAGTCTTTTAAAATATTGCTAGAATGATAGAAACAGAGGGCAGATACAATCTTAAAAATGGAGAAAAAGAATATGCATGATCATGTCCACCATATTAAGATTTTAATTGATACTGATTTACAAATCTGTGGCAAGTAAGATTTTAAGTTCTTGCTTTGAATATCTTCTTATTCTAAAATTTCCACCCAATTTTGGCAGCTATTGTCAGCAGGTATTTTAGAAGTACAGTACATATCCCTCAAAAGGGAGATTACACGTCACCGCTTGCTGTGCCATATTCCATGCAAGCCTACACCCACAAAGAACTGTATTAGATAATTGGTCACATTTCAAGGATAAGATCCTGATTGTCTAAGAACTAAAAATTGTTCAGCACTCCCTACAATTAAGAGACAATGGCATGTACAATATGCTGTATTTCAACCCTAAATTTAGATAAATATAAATCAGTATCTCCAAATCCAACACAGAAAGTCTTAAAGAAATTATATGCATCAAACATACAAATACCATTTTATTTTTTAAGAGAAAGAAGTGCAATACAAATTGAAAAAAAAAAGGCATTTTAAATCAAGTTGAAATGCTTGAAAATAACAACATGTAGACAGAACTCAAGGCAGTAAAATAAGGAGCATGCAGGCTCCTTTCCTTCAAGGTTCTTTTTTTTTTTTTCCAAGGAGAAAGAGCAGTAATTATATCACTGCTCAGGCCCAGGAGATGGGAATCAGGACAAAGAGAATGCATTTGAAAGCAATCCATGTCAGACCTGTTAATACCACAACATACATCTCTCTGACATTAACAGAGACCAACAGACACAAATGAAGTGCAGACAACAGATAATCTGTTTATATTTCTACTCTGCTTTTTAGTTAAGAGTGGATTTTGTGAAATGAAAGGGTTTACTGAAAGCTATATGCAAAGTTCTTCTGCTGTTTTTCACTAATTATTTAAGAATTGTTGCAATTAAAGAGACAAAAACAGTGACTGATTATTTCTCCTGAGGGAGACAGCATCCCTGTTGCTATGGGCAAGGTTCTCCATCACTGTTTAATCCTGTTTATCCTATGCAGATGTGTTTAAGACAATCAAATAACTATTCATTTTTAACTCCAATAATACAAATTTTATCAAGGCCTTATAAATAAAAGTGTTCTTAAACGCTCAGACCTTGTGGATTCCAGTTCCTCTGTTGTTTAATAATATAACCATATCCAGAATTGGTTTGGCATGTAGATGTAGCAAAACAACTTGTTCAGAGTCAGTTTGTACCTATTGAAATGGGTATGTAAATGAATTTAACTTTTTTTCCCCCCGATATTTTTCAGCAGTGAAAATGCTTCTAAGTTCTGCAAATAAAAAAACATTTCTATCTAAATATCTAACAGCAGAAACAGCAAATAGCACTGTCCAAAGGACTGTGGAATTGGCACTAGTAAATCCTACCAAGACAGACTTTTCCCACTCCCACACTGAAGATGGGGCAGGCAAGTGGGTTGAATTCATTTTTCACAACAGTGAAAAGAAGGATAAAGGTATCTTTAGAAGAGCAAAGAAACAAAACCAAGATCAGGTTTTTTTATCTTAACTCTCATCTGAAACCTTCCCCTTCTCCCTCTCCCCCCTCACCCCTTTTTGTTTTTTAACTGGTGTGGTTGCTTGGAGGTTTATAAACTTTAAGTTTCAAGAATTTCTACCAATACTTCCTCTCAGCAAACACACATCTAAGAAAATGTAAACCGCAAATATAGGAACAGGATTAAGGCAAGAGCCCGGGCTGGTAAGGAAGTTGCACCAGGTAAATTAATTACATTTATTAGTACCTGTGCAATCCGGCACCTGTACAGGTACGTACAGTGCGATGTACGCACTCAACCGGCAGAGCCTAAGTATGCAACGACTTGTACAGATGTAACTGAGAGTCACAGAATGGTGGGGGCTGGAAGGGACCTCTGGAGATCATCTGTCCAAGCCCCTGCCAGCGCAGGGTCACCCAGAGCAGGTGGCACAGGAACGCGTCCAGGCGGGTTTGGGATGTCTCCAGAGACAGAGACTCCACCACCTCTCTGGGCAGCCTGGGCCAGGGCTCTGCCACCCTCAAAATGAAGTTTTTCCTCACGTTGAGACAGAATTTCCTATGTTCCAGTTTGTGCCCGTTGCCCCTTGACAGGGACAACAAATGGTTGGGACTAAACATAAATACCTAAATTTGAATGGCAACACTACAGGTTGTGTTGGGTACTGCAACTGAGCAGATTAATGGCCAATAAAATGTGGGCGTACATTTAGAAAACTGAAAAAACTATCTGAAATTTACCCAAACAGAAATTACTACTCAATCACATTCATGGTTATTTAAAGGTTGGTGGTTTTGCGTATAGTTCTGCAAAAGTTCAAAGCATCCCTTAAATTAAACAGTGACCAAAGGAAAACCTTTTTGTAATTTACTATATAATGCCATAACATCATTTGCCTGTTTCTATACAACTACTGAAAAACATTCAATTTCATGGAGTGCATTACTCAGGAGTGCATACTTGCCATATGAAGTCTATTTCTTGTCTGTCGAGCAAGCTCACTGAAATCTCCTCTTTTTCATAGAATCACAGAATGGTTTGGGTTGGAAGGGACCTTAAAGACCATCCAGTTCCACTCCCCTGCCCTGGGCAGGGACACCTCCCACCAGCCCAGGTTGCTCCAAGCCCCGTCCAACCTGGCCTTGAACCCCTCCAGGGATGGGGCAGCCACAGCTTCTCTGGGCAACCTGGGCCAGGGGCTCACCCCCCTCACAGCAAAGAATTTCTTCCTAATACCTAATCTAAGTCTTTCAGTTTAAAACCACTACACCTCATCCCATCACTACACTCCCTGATCCAGAGTCCCTCCCCAGCTTCCCTGTTGTTCCCCTTTAGGGACTGGAAGGGGCTCCAAGGTCTCCCTGGAGCCTTCCCTTCTCCAGGCTGAACCCCCCCAGCTCTCTCAGCCCGTCCTCACAGCAGAGGGGCTCCAGCCCTCCAACCGTCTCCAGGGCCTCCTCTGGCCCCGCTCCAACAGCTCCGTGGCCTTCTGATGTTGGTGGCCCCAGAGCTGGACGCAGAACTCCAGGTGGGGTCTCACCAGCGCGGAGCAGAGGGGCAGAGTCACCCCCCTCGCCCTGCTGGCCACCCTTCTTTTGGTGCAGCCCAGGCTGCGGGGGGTTTCTGGGCTGCCAGCGCACATTACCAGCTCACGTTGAGCTTCTCCTCCACCAACACCCCCAAGTCCTTCTCCTCAGGGCTGCTCTCAAGCCATTCTCCGCCCACCCTGTATTTGTGCCTGGGATTGCCATGACCCAGGTGCAGGACCTTGCACTTGGCCTGGCTGAACTTCATGAGGTTCGCGCAGGACCTCGCACATCCCTTCCCTCCAGCATGTTGACCGCGCCACACAGCTTGGTGTCGCTGGCAAACTTGCTGAGGGAGCACTCAATCCCACCGTCCGCGTCTCCGACGAAGATACTGAACAGCACATTTTGTTTGTGAATCCTCTATGTCAGGAATAAAAGAACTCTGACATTAGTAAACACTATCTAGATCCCATCTTACTCACGTTACTAACACACCAACAAGGTCAAGTATACAAAGCTTAAGAAAAAAACCCCACCAGAATTTGCTGTATAAGCAACCCCTCATTCATTGCTCCATCACACCCTTCCTAGTTCAGCACAAAGAATTCCACTAAGCGATTAATTCAGAAGTTCCCAGTCCTTGTTGTTCCGTACGAAAATTACATTGCAAAGCACCGATCCCCTCCGAGCGCCATAAATTCAGTGAAGACGGGGACGTGCCCCCAGCGGGGCAGACAGGCCCCGGGGGGGCGGCTGCAGGGCAGAGGGAGAGGGGGCAGCAGCAGGGACCGGGGGAGCACCGCTGTCCCCAGAGCTGTCCCCAACGGCCCCCAGCGGGTCTTCTGCTCATGGCAGCGGGCTCTGACTCACCCATCCCCGGCTCAGCGTCAGTGCTCTCTGCACGGCCAGACTGAGTACTGCTCCTAATCACTGCTACTCTTGGGTTTTACTTTTAGGCTTTGATTTTGACAGGAAATACGATTACTTTGCTAAGAAAAAAAATACTGATCTTCCATGCATCCGTCACAAAATCTTTTCCTAGCTTCTTGGCACGATGGGAAATCAGAACTATAAAAAGATCCATATATTATAGAACAAGATTGGGAATGAACGTAATAAGAAAAAAATTTTAACATAAATGGGAAACGCGATGATAGTAACTATTAAGATACATGCAACAGTTGTAACATTTAATTTAAATTGTATATGTGTATGTATATGATGTGTAAGACACTAAAGGAATCTGTACAACATAAAAATTAAAAAGCAAACTATATTAGCATTTCACTCCTAAGAAGAAAATGACTGACTATAATTAAGACAAATGACTACACCACATACCCATTAGCCTACAGAACATTATACATTGTCACTGGATTTGGAACATTTTATGCTAAAACCTTTCTGAGAGCAGACAGGTGTCATTTCCACTTAACTGTTGCTAGATCTCTTTGCAATAAGTACATGCATTACATATGACCAATGATAACTAAAAAATGTCAGGTTTTTTTAGACGGTGGCATTCAGAAGAAGGTAATTTCTCTAATTTGCTTTTGCCTACTAGCGCCTACACTGATGGAAATTCCAGAGCCAGGGAAGCACTGCTGCCACACTGGCCATGGAGACTGCTCATAACAAGAAACGAAGAGAACAGACATTTCAGAGGCTACTGACACTCTTACAGTGTAAACTGTAAACCAATTTCTGAGAAAAACTGCACTTACTTTAAGCAATTACTAATGTAAAATTAAGTAAGAGAAATGGAAATTGATAAATTTTATTTTCCTGCGCCCCCTCAAGAAAATTATACTAAATTTAAATAATTCAATATGAAAACTACTCGGCATATTTCAATCAAGGAAGCTCCTTTGGTTTCACCAAGCACACAGCCTCTCTTGCCCTTTGGCTTCTTAACAGTAAACCGCCAGTATCCCAAGTGACACCTACTCTGCAGGCTTTTCATTGTATTGTCTTGGCCAAACTAAACAATCATCTCAGACAGAGGACAGCTGTTTATGGCCATCCTCATCCTCCCAGGCTGGCTCTCCCCGCCGCAGCGGGCGCCCAGCACCGCTCGGCAGCCTCCGCTGTTTGCTGTCTTTGCCAAAATGGACAAGTACGTGACAAGCGCCACACGGGAGGCAGGACCAACCCGGCCATCTCACCGCCTCCTTCAGACCGACGGTCCATCAGATATTTCCCCTCAGTAGAAGGACAAAACCAGGCTTTGGCAACACAAGCGACTCTCAGATGATTGAGCTGTGCCTGGGCCTTCTCTTCTGCATTCAGGCCCACGCTTTTTTAAAAACTGGGAATGACGGGAACAATATAATCTAAACTTCTGTTCTGTACGCTGTAAACCCTTGCATCCAAAGTTAAGAAAGTAATGGCCAGAGGGCAAGAAAATCCTTACATACTGCTTCAGACAAAAGCAGTCTTTTATACACTCCACTTCTGATATATTTATTACCCATTCTCTTTATTTTCTCAAGCATTATGTTGTTGTATCAGTTGAGCAGGCTTTACAGAATTTGCCTACCTACCGAAAACATGTTCTGTTTCAGTAACTTTAATACCGCTGACTGAACGTTAGCACTGATACCATCCATATACCATCTCGCCATTAAACGTGTTCATGTGCACTGTTTCTGTTTTGAATCTGTTTTTAAAAGCTTCATCACCACTCTGCGACCCCTTCTTTATCTTGTCATTTCTCCAGTATTTGTTGCAACGACAACCAAGGCCTGCTTTCGGTACCCGGCCACAGGAACAACGTTAGCCTGGAACTGCATAAGACAGCTTTTCGTTAAACTTGCGCTCACCAATACATCACTATTAGCGATGCATTCAAATGTATTTTTAGCCTCGTTTCTTATGGAAATGAATCTTCCCCAACACCTCCCTGGGTTCCAGCTTTCCCTCATTTGTCTCCTTTCGATATCATGGTGAGGGGCAGCGGGAGGGCCCTGACACCCACACATACAGGGAAGGCGCTTGACACTTTTAATTGTTACCCGCTTCATATACAGTTTGTAGACAAACTGTATATGACCTCTAGGTCAGAAATAGAAAATAAATGACTTCAAAACTAGTATTTTCACTGACTCGCGTTCTTCCTTGCCTCTACAAATCTATACTGCCCAGCAGTGACTGGGAAGGCGTTCATTTGTTGTATCTGTGAATAACTAGCTAGTTACTTAAGAAAAAACACTTCATGTTTCTTAAAGGCTAGAACACTGGTGGGGAAGGAGGGCGTCCTGAGGGCTTGAGTAAGGGAAGATGGAGTGGTTAATGTGCTTCACAAACATCTCTCTTCACTTCTTTTAAGGTTTGGCCAAAACATTCTTCTCCATTATGAGACAGACTTTTTTTTTTTTAATATTTAGGTAACTCTAAACAAGTTGTTTTCAGATCAATTTCTTCTATGTTGTCCACTTTGAAAAAAGAATGTTATTTTAGAATCACAGAATCGCCTAGGTTGGAAGGGACCTTTCAGATCATGGAGTCCAACCATCAACCTAACTCTGACAAAAACCACCACTAAACCATATCTCTAACTACCATGTCCACCCATCTTTTAAATACCTCCGGGGAGGGCGACTCCACCACTTCCCTGGGCTGCCTGTTCCAATGTTTCAGTGAAGACATTTTTCCTAATATCCATCCTGAACCTCCCCTGGCGCAACTTGAGGCTGTTTTCTAACATCCAAATTAGTTACTCACACATAGCACACCCCCATTTCTTCCACAAAGAGGACGACAATTGCACTTGCTTGCCTGTCCAAAGATTTGTACTTTTTCTTAATTTTCAGGGCCAGCCGTGTTTTAAACGTTATTACAACAAATCCATTCTGCTTTTTCCTTGATAGCATCAAGCATTTAGTTGTTTCGGGGAGGCCAGGGGGCTGAGACCTTTGCTCTGCACAGACACAGAGCACAGCAAGAGGCATGTGATAACCAACTGTAATCAGCGTCATCTGCAAAACAAAGAGCCTGAGGAACATCACTGTAGCACTTACAGAGAGATCTATTCACAGCAATAATACCTTTTCTCAGCTGCCAATTTTGAATAAAGCATCATGACTTACAGTACAAAAAACAGCGCTTCAAAACATTACATTTACTTACACTGTTAATAATTCATCCCCAACTACGCTGTCCATAAATATACTATCAGTACAATTTACCACTCCTATAACCTTCCCATAAGTGACGCTACAACAATCCTATAAACTAGTGCTTTAAGACTCCACACGGAGTTGCATACCCGTAAGTATGAGAATTATCCTGCTATTTTATTCAGGCTTTAGAAAGCCAAATATAGTGGAAACCCGTTATCTCCTCTGCATGGGGGTTTCTGTGCCAACAACCTAGACTCTTACTAGAATTTTATCGCTCTGTCTGTGTGGCTTAGGTATTATTCATATCTTCTTATCCAGGTAGGAATACCGTAAGCATGAATAACTACCTGTACTCGGAAGCACAGAAAGCACGGCAAGGTTGGTATTAACATGTTGTTAATTTTTCACTGTACAATATTTCTTATATAACGGTAACAGAATGAAACTCAGTACCAACAGGGTAAACCATGTGTACAATTTCCTCTGCAAAAGGACATGCATCCGTCAGACCTTTGAATACTGGCTGTAACAGAAGGAATTGCTAAACACTTCTCTACTTCACACAAGAATTAGAGGTGCGTTCCGAAGAGTGCTGACTCTCTGGGGTAAAGTTTTCTAAAATAGTACCCCACTCTTCTCATTCTTCAAATTATTATCAGCAGACAAGCTTGCCAGTAACATCAGTCTAAGATTTGCCTAACTGTTTTCATTGTAAGGTATATTTGGTTTTGATTCTAGAAAACACAGTCTCAGCAGAAGCAGAACTTTTCTTCGCATTTTACCCAGGAAAATTTCTAAACTCTGGGACCCGTCCTGTCTATCTGTCCGGAGAAGCACACTTACAGCGTTCCTGAAAAGTCTTCACTAAACTCTCAGTTTCAGCTCCATAGGGGCTAGGAAAATAGTAGTAACAGTACAGCAACAGCAATTGTGGCAGAGCCCTGCTTTACCCAGGGTCCATGAAAGGAGGCACGTAACTCAGAGTTCACATACAAGCTTTGAAAATGTGTAGCTGGGGACAATGATAAGAGCCACAGTTCTACAACTAGACTGTCCAAAATGCATCATTCATCTGGACAAAAATCACATCACTGGCCCGCTAAAGACGTTGGTTTACTCCTTAGACAAGGGATGCTGCTCATCTCTCTGCTGCAGTTTTACCTCACACCAAGAACTGCCAGGGGGCAAACAAACAAGGTGCTGCCAAACAACTGTTTCAGCTGTCACTTTCTTAATCCTGTTTTACAGTTATTAATGCTCAAATCAAGATAGCACATACAAATATAACGGTGCCAACTTCTAAGAAACCTCTTATTTCTAACATAATTATTTTGTTACACAAACTGTGGAATTGGAAATAACAAGGTGAAGGAATGGATGTTGTCTATTTCTTGGCATTAACAAGAAGTTAAAAAAACCATCTCTACCAGAGGATGGATGGAAAGAGACAGAAAAAACAAACACTGCTGGTTCCCACAGAGCAGAAATGTGATTTATTCTTACCCACCTGCTACCACCCAGCAGTATTTTAAAACAACCTCACTTATATTAGAAGAAGAACAGCGTAAGTCACCCATCCCGTCACCCGTCCCGGACACTGGACAAAAGTGTGACTGCTGAGTTTAGGAGAGCAGCCCACTTCAAAAATAATATTCACTAAAACACAGCCCAGCGAGATGAAGCTCTCCAGTAAGCGTGCAATGGGTGCTACCCGCTGTGAACGCAACGGAGAACAGACCGAAGCAAGTCGTTGTTTCATTTGACTTCATTTTGCCACACACTGTCCAACCTCACAGCTAAGTCTTTTATCCAGTTAAAATCTCCCTCTTGGAATACAACTCTGAATCTTTGAAATATGTTTTGATCAACAAAAACTTACTCCATTTTCAACTGCTCTCCATTAAGTATTAATTGTTCATGCCCTGGAGACTTAAGCGTTGCCACTTCGAACTGAAAAAAGTGGTACAAAATGCACTACTTGACAACAATATCGTAACTCTAATCCACGCTCAGAAAGGTTGCTTAACTTTTCTGCTCCTTCCGGATCACAACCAAATTGTAAACAAGCCCCAGCCATGAAAGGTCGTGGTACCCTAACACGTGTGAGCGAGCTGCTGCCCTCGTCAGGCAGGGGAACCCCCTGAACACGGCTTTGAGAAGGAGTCAAACTGTCCCATTAGTTTCCGTCCCCTCTCACAACAGCTCGTGCTCCTCTTCTCCAGTCACGCTGCTCCATTCTCCATGCTCTGGGACAAGCAGAGCACCCGTTAGAAAAAGCACCTGACTGCAACTACATGGAAAAAGGAGCGTCAGAAAAAGAGAAGACTGACCAAATAAATGGAATTCAAAATATATAAACAAATGAAAAATAGGAGGAATGGAAACAATCCAGTAAGTTGACGGATCCATTAATTATAACAGCATTTACATCACTGGCGTAACCTTAAATTCCAGGCAGATAACTCAACAATCAGAAATAAAGGAAGAACTAGGCTAAATATCCGTAATCCCTACCTTGGCTAAAAAAACAATCACCATGTAAAATGAGTCAGAAGAAAATGATCACATTTCAAATCTCAGTATTTTTATAGACTTATTACTTGTTTTAGTATTAAATCCACAGTTGTTGAGCTACTTGACTGGTATTTTGGGTCGCTCAGGTCTACTTAACAGCCCCACATGAGTATTTAGGAACTCGAAATCCCCGGGTTTCTAAGTGCTGCCCTGTTTCTTTCTGTTACGCTTTCAAAAAAGATCACAACATGCAAAACTCCAAAAGCCGTGCGATACATTTTTTTGCCTCAAAAAGTCCTGGCCATCTTTGGTTATTTATTGCCGCCCTAATGGCCATTTGAGGATGACCTTTACGCGTAAAGATCTCACCCTGAGGGTACCCACCACGCAGCGCTGGGGTCTGGCGCCAGAACCACTGCCTGTGTGTGGCTGGGGGGGAGCCTGAGAGTCTCCCTCCAGAACACCAGGGTCCCTCCAACAACCCCTCGGAGCAGGTACAACCTTTTAAACTTAAAGAAAGATCTCAAGGAGAGATCCGAATTAGTTTTAGACAGAGAGAGGAGCGAGGTTATTGCTCAGCCAGGGAGAAGAAACCTCAGAGAGACCAAGATAAACAAGGATGATCAAAAAGCGCAAAATTCGTCAGAATCCACCTGAGTAGCTCCTGGTCATACCTTAATCACTTGGGGGTTTGGGTTTGTTTTAAACAGAATATATTACGGGATGGAGAATTTATACCTGGTGTCAGGATTGAAATAATATTACTTGCAGTTTAGGTAATATAAACAGAACATAGTTTTAGAGACTGAGAATGATCAAACAGATCAAATTCGGACATTCAGGTATTTTTTGAATTAAAAAAAATGATGATGTGCAACCATGAGAAAAAGTAGCTGTTTAAAACCATCCAAAAAGAAAAAAGGAACAGAAAGATAGTTCTTGCTTTTCTAACTAATCTTCCACTTCACAGGTCTAAGAAAATGACTTTTCATAGCAAAAAAAAAGTAATCGAAACGACAGAAATCAAAACTAGCAAAGGTAAGGATGGCTAAGATGCCTCTCTCTTCTTTCCCGTCCAGTCCTACTGAGAGAAATAAATTAACTCATCAGAAGTGTAAAAAACCACTGCTCCAAAAACCAGTATTTGACACACCACAAGAAACACCCTCAAAAATAAGGCATAAGGTTTCAGGCAGAACATTCTTACAACACGGAAAACTTGCACCTTTCCAGAAGTTCCCACGCTGACTGGAGGAAACTACGGCTTTGTGGTATCACACACATTAAAAAAAAGTCACGATGTCATTGAAGGCGTCGCTGCTGCTGAGAGGCTTTGTTTGGTTATGTCTTGTTCCCTTCGCTCCAAGGTTTCTGTAACACTGGCTGGATGAGTTCCAAGCGCGACCTGGAGCCCGTCCCTACGCCCAGATGGTGTCTCTGCAGGCCACAGGGAGGGGAGGACGGACGCCCCCCCGCAGCCCCAGCTGAGGAGCACGCAGCGCAGATTTTACCTAAGTCCTAGGAGCAACCCTAAAATTCTTTCTTCAAACAAACAAAAAAATCGCAACCAAATCACTGTGTCATCAGGTCCATTCTCTGATAGAGGGAGCGCATTAGAGGCCGACTGACAATCGGGTATCACAGCACCAAAGCACGGCTGGACCACGACACGCGCCGTCTCTGCCTTGCTGGTACGACATTTAGTGTCTGTGCTCAAGCACGTGAGCATTCTCTGAGGGAATGTAACTCAGAAGCATACGCAGCCTAAAAAAGTCATGGCTTCAGGCATTAATTTTGTGAGTTCTGGATGAGTTTTCGCTTTGAAATCTTTAAAACCAGCACTGCAGAACGTCAAAAAGGCCTCAGAATGGATTCATGTCTTTTCCTACACATAATTGTATCTCCCGTGAATTACCAAACTAACAATGAAATGAGCATGAATTCAAAGTTGCCCATTTTACAGCCTATAACTATATATTTGATCAAGATCCAGATCTTTAAAATCAAGAGACCAAAATAAAAACAAAAAGGAAAAAAAAATAATCTTTTCTGTTCACTGTTGAAAGTGAGATAACGGTCAAGCTGCTTATCAAAACTTCTAATCTATTAGGAGAAGTAAAAAACCGGGTCTAAATTTAATGTTAGAGTTACATTTCTCTAAGTGTTAACACAAAAGTAATTATAAATATTACAAATATGTCTTTTTATCAGGGTTCAGAGCCAAGATTTTGCTAACAATCCTCTGAAGCACTTCTAAGAGGTTGTAACGGTTACCAAGACGGGACACAAATCCAGTGGCGCAAAATACTAAACTCACGTTCTAAATCTAACTGTGAGTTCATGGAACTCCAAGAACAATGACATCTAAATATAACCTGATGTATGCTAATATTGCCCTAATTTTGAAAGAAAACGATTAATAAGAAAGCAGGTCAGCTCCAACACAGCTAGAGATGCTGTTGCAAAGAACCAGAAAGAACTGAAGAGACTCAACTGAGATAAATCACTTTATCCAGTTATAACAGCACAAGACACAATCTGAACGTGATTTATGTGCGTGAGATTATTTTGTTGGGGACAATAAAGGAGGCCTGAAAAAGAAACTGAACTGTGACCAACAACCTTTGTTATGCAGAAAGTTCTTACAGGAGGAAAAAAGGCTTCTAACAGCAGCAGTCAAGGAACCATGTTAAGTATCTAACAAACATTCTATGCAACAGTAAACAGCTATATCACTTTTTTTTTTTAAGATTACAGTCTCGCATAAATAGGAAAATATGTTTTTCATTAAAAAACCACAAAAGCCACGAACAACAAAAACCGCACATTCCCTACGGCTTCTGATATTTCAATTGTCATTTTCGCATATTCAAATATTCCACCAGGCAAACCGGACAGTAACAGATGACAGCAACAACAACAAAAAAGATTTAATCTTGGCTCAATCTTAATCTTTAATCTAGTCATAGAATACCTTAATGCCTTTTATCTTCATATGGTCATATTTCACTTTAAGGAAAAATGGCCAATACCCTGTTAAATTTAAAGAATAAGAGCAAATGGGGAGAGGAGGAGAGGTGGGGAAGGGGAAGGCTCAACAAAGAAACTATACGAAAATATAGCCGAACTCTTTGGAGTTCAGACACACAAGTTCTAAAATAATATCCCAGAGTCGTATTTTTTAAACTGTCATGTGTTTACCGTAACAATCTATATTTTAAGTTTTTTAATCATGTGAAATAATAAAGCATGATATTCTTACAAGTAGCATTTTTCACACACGTGGAAAAATAATACTGTTTTTAAATCCTGCCAGTCAATTTGCTTGTTTGGAAAACAGACTGAAAACATGAAGTGCAGTGTAGCAAACCAGGGCTACGCATTCTCTCCCTTTTCTCTTTCACGGTCTATGCTTTTCGGCAGTATTTCTTAATAGAGATGAGAAACATGATTTTTTTGAACATATGTGAACATATTGTCTTCAGTTCAGCACACAAACACAGATGCACACTTGTTTCATGTGAGACTTCTGTCCTCATTAGTGATGCTCCAGTTGCATTCCCTTCTACTCTACCGGAGATGCTCAGGGGTCACGTTGTGTCCTTGCCGAAAAAGCTGAAGTTCAGGGCTTTCCCTAAACTGAGCATATAGAAAACTGAGACAAACTTCCTTAAAATTCCAAGGTTCCCCTGAAGTCAATGGGAATTCTGCTTGCAGCAGTGATGAAGGGTTAGACCAAAATGTATACAATTAGTAATACTAAAGAGCTACCAGATTTAAAAGCTGCAAAAATGTTTTTTGATTAAAATATTGCAAAAATTCTTTGACTTCTATACTGGAAACATTGTTAGGAGGCACATTAGAAATGCCTGCTAGTGCCCACACCTTCATTTGTCAGTATTTTAAATTACCAGTAACAAGAGTGTTTCCAATGAGATAACAGAAAAAAACCCAAACCCGCAGTATAAACCAAATATCCACCTTAAATTTCAGAAATTTCTGTACAAGCGCATCGTTATTCAAATAGTAATTACTTTATAAGGAAGAAAAATGAAGAGACTCATGGATCCTGCTGGTTTCTGCAAGTTCACTTAAATTCTACTATACGAAAATGAAGAAGATCTACTCAGTCGTGAAAATAATTTCAACACTGACACCCAAAGCTGTAATTCTGCCTCACATTTTCCCCTCTTTTCCATATCTGGAATCCATGACAAAGAGGAAGAGGACTCAAGCTTGCCTGAAGACACAATAGCCCACGGAGCTGCAACACAGGAAAGCAAATTTGAGCATAGAGAATCCACTTGGTGATTTAGCCACTTGAACACAAGGCACAAACACCTAGGAAGGACCAGAACGCACCTTAAAATCAATAAATAAATAAATAAAATAAAAAAATCACATTTTATTCACAGAACATAACTATTGACACTGGTTTTAAAAGAAAATGAGAAAATGTTATTAGGGGCAAGCCAGCGTTAACTGATCTAATTGCCAAACGAAAGGAGTAGGATGGAACAGCTTTCCTCAATAAAAAAAAACCTAACGAGAATATATAGTGGTGGAGATACGCTGACAGGCAGAGCAAACTACATGCTGTTTCCAACTCTATAAATATATCAGCTGCAGTTATATGGAGATCTAGTTTGAATTCTGGTTTTGCTTCTCAGCGGATAACGCATTATTTCAGAAAACAGATGAGAGGCTGCTGATTGGCAGTGGAGCAACACGGCCATACTCCCTCCTCACCACGGCTCGTGAAGATACTTGCCTTGTTCACGGTGGGACTTGGTCGTTAGCTTCACTGTTAACTTCGGTGATTGCAGAAATACTCGAGAAAATACCCATTAGTTGTTGGGAACTGCTAACTAAGTGCACGTCATCAGCCACAACATGCTGTCAGGGACATTTTCCCAAGAATCTATTCCCTCCTCCAGTACAACACTGCAGCCTTTGCACTGTTAGTGACCTCCATGTAGTTTTTCCTATCGGTGCGATATTGTCCATTTTCTAGTGGCATCATAAAGCAGGGGACGCGCAGCTGAACCAGCTGCGGCTTGGGAGGGGTATCCGGCAGCCAGCTGTAGCGTGGGCATCCCTATTTTAAAAAATCATGGTATTTAGAAGGTATTTAGGTTAAGAATTTAGGTTAGAAGGTACTTAGGTTAAGAAGCCCATTTTGCTGCGGACTGCCTAAAAGAATAGCTTGGCTCCTAACTAGTATAATTGTTGATTTAAAAAAAAAAAAAAAAAAAAAAAAGCTAAAGTTTATTCCCTAAAACTTGCTATCAGAAGTAGCAATGTAGTCTCCTTCACCACTGCTTCGTTGATGCTCTTCCAGAAGGTGTTTTGCTTCAGTAGCACAAAAAGATGGGGCCATCGATCACAGCGACACTTTACTCTCAAAGCCGCCTCACACACACACACACTCAGACGCACAGCCACACGTGTTAATTTTTCACTCACCATTTTATTCAGGGGAAAAAAAAAAAACGGCCGAAGTAAATTGTGCATTCTTTTCCTGACAGGCCAAATACGAACAGAAATATCCGGAGTTAGTAAATGAAAAATAATGAAGGTGTAACACGGCAAGAGCACGGGGAGGTAGGAGCCGAGGCTTTCGGTCGGCCCTCAGCCCCTCCGGCATCAGCGCCGACCGCGGCTCCTGGAAGAGGACGGGCGCAGAGGGACAGACCCCAGCACGGCCTCCCCACCTCCGGCAACCTGCGGCACGCGGACCCCCGGCCAGCAGCATGAGGACAGCAAGCAATACGCTACCCCTCTTTGAACGTCTCTGAGTTTTTAACCCACTTTGGACACCCAGAGCGTCTTTTGACAACGTATTCCACGATTCACCCCATATGGTTTGTTTTCATAGCGCTACCTTGATTTTAACTTTTTTAGACTGGAAGATAAGCAATGAGTAATTGTATCCCACGACAGACCCCTCATCTTGCCCGGTACATCAATCCTTTCTTTTCCAGGCTGGAAATTCCTGGAGCCTTCAGTTCTCCCTTAGAAGAGGAGTTCCTTTGCCATCCCTCAGAACTCCTTCCAGCTCTGCCACCACGGACCAGTTACACTCAGTGTCTGAGGTCCAGGACGCCATGGCCATGGCAGCCATGACTTCTAATAGTTTTCTTTATTATTTTTATAATTACCAGTAACTCAATACTTTTTGGTAAGCCATGGCTCATGAAACTACTACTAAGGCAGCTTACAGTAACCTAAAATCCTCTTCCTGACAGGAAATGGATACAATTCCTTTTGTTATCCGCTTTTCTTCAGAATCAATACTTATATATTTAAATCTCTTGAATTCCATCTGCCACTTGAAATCCAAATTTTTCCCCAAATAAATTATCAACAGGTATCCCTCACATACATCACATTTTGAATCTCATTCTACCAATGTAAAAAAATTTGTCTTGCTATAAATTTATTTTTAAACAAAATCAATACCATTATTACAAGAGCACTTTGCTATGGTTTTTATTTTTAAAATACAGGCATTACTAATGCAGTGAAATTCATAAAATAAGACGATCACCGAAGCACAATTGTATCAACGACCAACCATCACAGACGTACTTTTCCCCCCAAAAGCTTCTCAAGGCAGGATAAACCAGAAGAAAGGAGCCACAAACGCACAGGGATGATGACATGGACAAAACTTCCAGCTGCGCTTAAGCAATGACTCTCGCAGAAGAGAGAAGCCATCAGAAGCAAGGGAAATGCAATAGAGAAGTACAGTGTCTCCATAAATCCCATCCAAAATGCTGATTCACCACCAAAACAGAGTTTCTTTAGTTAGCAACGTTTACAAATAACATCAGTGGCAAATAATATTTCAGCCCAACAGAAGAGGTTGGAGAACTTGTCATCTGTCCATGAGGCTTCTTGCCAAGACACTTGAAATCTAGTAAACAAGGTGCAGCAACAGCTTCGTTTAGACATAACGAAATGCAGATGAAATAGATTTAAGACTAGATATAGTTCCCTTCAAGGACATGATCTTTCTAATATTCTCATAAAGGTTTTTACATGAGTCAAGTGAAGAACACATCTACATAACAGCAAAACTGAATTTAAAATTGAAATTCAAATTTAAAATTGAATTTAAAAAAAAAACCCCAAAAGCCAGAGATCAAGTAAAGCACAGACAGCAAAGGAAAATAATTAATTGGTTGCAAGTTCCCAAGGCAAGAGATCACAGAAAATATGGTCTCAAAAAGTCCTGAGTTAAAAAAAAATCAAAAATCTTTAAAATAATTTCATCATGATAGCATGTAATTATGCTTACGGTTTTTTTAGATTTCTTGCTTTTCTACATGTCAAATTCATAAGCCAAGACGAGCTATTGCCTGGACAATATTAAGTAGACAATATTACAGAAAAGTAGTTTTGGAGAAAGGTCTTTCATTTATTGCCTGTGTTTGCCGTTGGTAATTTCAGTACACACTTAGCACTTACGCAACTCGAACCACAAAGTGGTCCCCAAAGCCCTTGAAATGAAGAAAAAGCTGCCACTGAAACCTCACCGTTATACAGCTCTTTACAAGCCTTATGTACACACAGTGACATTAAAACTCATTATAAAAATTGCAGTGTCCAAAATCTACCTGATCATAATAAGATTCTCTTATGAAGATCCTGTTCGCCTATTGAGGGCAAAGATGAAAAACAGACTAATCTGTTTGTCACCTGACAACAATTCACTACTTGTAGTATGTAGAGCTCTCTTTTTTAATTACAACAAAATTCCTTACCACTAAAAGCCCTAAAAAACAAAGCTCTGCAAAGCCCCTGTTGAGGCAATTTCGGGCGTTATTGCCGCAACCTCACCTGGGCTTATCCGATGTCATAATTCCACGCCATGGATGAGGAGCAGTCCACCTGAGGAACAGTCAGCTCTTCGGCCTCAATACACGGTTCCGATATTTGTTTCCCCACAATAAAACCGCGAATCAGAACCTGTACGCTGTAATCACTTAATGAACACCAAAAACTTGGAGGTTCAGCGAGTGTCTGTCCTGAGTCCGAACACATTTGCCTGATCATGGCAAATATCCCTTGTCCGTTGAGAATTCTTAATTTAGATGCCACACAAGAAGAACTTTTAAATAATACATGCACAAGCACAAATAACACTGGAGATATCATACAAGGACTAGGAACCCTCACCTGGTACATGTATTTGAAGACTTTCCTGCCTGAAGTGTATGAAAGGCAAAGTAGTAAGTGTTCCACAACTAATATACTTTGTTCTCTCCTGGGGACACTCTGCAACGCTCTCCCGAACCACTGTCCTATTCTTCACTTAAATATCTCATAAAATTGACTTCTGCTATTATGAAGAGAATTTGTGCTTATTCAAATCACTTATAGAAGGGACAAAAAAGAAAAAAAACCAGACAACAAGCATTATTTATTTCATTTAAAGAAAGTGAAGAAACAAAACGCAATGCTGTCAAGACACAGAAATGCCCTCGCATGATTAACGCTGACATCTCCGAGCTTCCCCCTCTCAAAACCTTTGTGTTTTGTCACTTTTTCTAATACTGCCAGTTGTAAAATTTAGATTGCGAGCTTTGAGGCAGGGATGAACACCACATACGAAAAATGAAACTCTTTTCCCCGGCAATCACTGCACTTACAGAAGTTTCACTTTGATCTGAATCACCTTTTCTGCGTTCAGAGTGGCAGGGTGATTAAAAGGAGAAGCCCTCAGCGCTGCTGCAACGTTCTTCTCAGGAGGGCTCGGTTTGGCAGCAGTCGGCACAAGACTCTGATAAATCCCGAACACCTCCAGGCATTTTTACTGCCTGAAATTGCTTTTCCCAGTCTCCTGTCAGTGCCGCTGAAACCGCTCAGGTTTCCTTATATTCATCCTGCCTTTCCCGGTACTTGAACAAAGGAAAAGTCCACAGAAATTCTGGATGTAAAAGTGAGCGGTTTTTCGTATTTTCTTGAGGCTGTGCTGGGGCACAGAGCCATGAGCAGCTGCTTCTCCACGCACACACTGTTCCTCTAGCGCTTAAAGCTCATGAAGCTCAGAGGATTTTCCTAATATCAGACCAAGGAAGGAGTTGTTTCATTTAAGAACGACTAGAAAAACCTGTGAGTAGGAAGCTACTCTTAAATATCCTTCTAAATTGCTTTCACCCCACAAATCTACAGTAATGGCATAGACTTTTCTTAACAATTAAAAATGCTTAATGACTGCAGAGATCTATGTATAAATTCAGTACAGACTTTAAAAAAAAATTAAACGTTTCTATGTTAAATTGGGGAGGAGGGGGGAAAATATCAGATGTTAATTGAACTTCATATTTGGTTTAGCAAAATCATGCAATCTTTGGGAAAGACTATCCTTAAGCCACGTTCCAGGCAATGCTGCAAGTGACAGGAAAACACCACTTCAGTGACGCTTCCATTTCTGGAAAGGCCTAAAAATTAATCAGCACCTAGCTAACAAAGCAATGCTTGGTTTTGCCATTTACATGACATACGTAAAATATTTCAACCAAAAAAAAACCCCCAACAAAATAAATCTAATCCAGTTCTTTAGTAGAACGATGCACCACTCCACCCACAGAACAGCCTCAAGAGAGACACAGGTAACGGGGGCGGGGATGAAGAAAAAGGCTCAGACCCATCCTTTTGGTGAGAGCGACAGTAGGACGGCAAGATCTGCAGTTAGCTGGTGCTGCGGGATGGCCGGGGAGGCCACTGCCGCCCTCACGGACATTCTTCCCCCAGACGACGGCCTCCCGGGCCTCTGGCACTGCTCCTCGGCAAAGCCAGCGCCACGACCAGCGCGGCCGGGAACGCGGCCGGGAACGCGGCCTCAGGCCTCCAGATCTGTCACAGGGGTAACTCCCCCCACCAGCACCACCTTGCACTCACAGATACACAGCTTCAGGGGAAAAAAAAAAAAAAAACCAAAAAAAAAACCAAAAAAAACCAAACAAACAAACAAAAAAAAAAAAAAAAACAAAAAACAAAAACAACCCACCCCAATATACGAATTCGCTCCGCCACAACTGTCATACGGAAAAATAAACCAGTTTTTCACATTGAGGACCAGCTGTGAGATAGTATTAAATCCGATGCATTTCCCATCAACTCGCTGTCCTGTTGCAACAACTATCTTTTGTTTACAGTTAAACTTCATTTGTCGTACGGAAGATGAAATAACTAATGAAACAGCGAATTGACGCTTTTCTCAACAGCCGATACCTAATATTGACCAGCAACTTATTTTACCAAAAAAAGACACATTACTAGTTTTGCTGAGCGTAAAAAGTGAGATTATGGATATTCAGTTGTTGGACACTGATGAATTAAAAATATTATAAAAACAATATAAATGCTTTTTTTAAAAGGTCTTCACAAACTGCACCTATGAAAGGTGGCTCAATAAAGCAAAACACTCCAAACTTTTCAGCAGAGGAAGCACAAAGATTCTGCACAAAAATAAACTTATCGTGATACCTCACGCTTTACCAAGTACAATTACAAAATGGATTCTTAAGCCGAAATGGGGGAAAAAAAATAAACTTACTGTAAAAAAAATAAGTAAACTTCTAAAAGACAGCACTGTGCTTTTCATTACTACATTTTTCTTTCCACCTAAAAAATACTATTTTAAAGAGAAATTCACTTAGGATTCCAGAAAATAAGGAAACACATAAAATTTGGTGAAGAAAATATTACTTTTCCGGTAGCCCTTTTGCTGCCATTATGCAGGGTTGGGTTGGTTTTTTTTTACTTTTCCTTAGGCTGAAGACATGAGGTTCCAAAAACAGTAAGGCCATCGACCTTGACATCGCCCCTGTTACACTGCAAGCCTCAGTATTCAAGAGAAATGTCACGGCACAACATAATCTACCTGCACAAAGAGATATATGTATTTGTTTTGCTTACCTTTTAGACACATCTCGTAATTTAAACCTTTTTATTTAATATTTTACATATGTTTTCTTCTCATGACTATTACTTTTTGTTTGTTTGTTTGTTTTTTAAAGGAAGCTAAAGTTCTAGCAACTCCCGCAATGTATCTGTATACGGAGAGACTTCATTATTACCTGCATTATCAACACTGATTTTATCACGTCCGTTTCTTTGGTCAGCGTCTGGCCATCTATTTGCTGGGCCTTTCATAAATCAGGAAGCTCTTTAGGCACATAAAGTGGGATATGTACTCCAGATGCCAGCTTTAAAAGTCTCATTCTTTAATCAGATTTTCATACAAGAACATGAGATTTTATATAATGACAGAAGGAAAATCAAAAGAGACGGACTGGGTGACTGAATTCCTATTGGACTTTTTTTTGTTCATCAAAACGTCCAGCCTTATAATTTTGGGAGAGAATTTAGCACCAGCTGGAATCCTCAGACAGCATTAGTAAAACAACAACAAACCGCCCTCAATTTTAAATCATGAGTTCAGAATACACTTTCAAAATATGAAACACACTTACTAAATTTAAAAACTCATGTGACTGACCACCAGGTCAAATCCTGTCGTGGTGCAAACGGCAAGAAGAAACGCAGTGTTTAACTCTGCTGAGGATGTTTAATTTGAGAGATGCCAGCAGACCAGGAGGCTCAGGTTTAGAGAGAACAGGCTGAAGCGTGAGACTTCACAGCAACTGGAATTCGGGATCCAGGTAAGCAAATTAGCGTTCTCGCTACAGCAATGTTAAGCCAATGCTTAAGAAACAAAAAGGGCAAAGAACTTGGGAACCCAGGATTTGTTTGCAGGCTACTGGATCTCTGCTGTGTTCTCTCCCTCCAAGGGCCGCCCGAGGAAGAAGGAAATGTTCGGTCCCATCTGACAAGCCCAGAAGCGCAGCAGGATGGCAGAGAGGAGCCAGGGCAGGAGGCCGGCGGGCTGGCGAGGAGAGCTCCTGCGGCAGGCTGTGGAGTGCTGCCTTTCTCACCTACCGCTGGCCGGCAGTAAAGCTTCCAGTTGCCCTCCATCAGCTGCCTTGGTTGAGGTTGCATGAGCAGGGTTCAGCTAAGGCACTACCCACGCAAGTGATTTAGCTTGCGTATTTCTACATATTGGGAGTTACAGTACCACGCTAACAACGCATCTACTACCTCCAGGCCGCGTCTGCTTGATTTTAATAAAAGGTTAGTTCAACCCCAAGCATTCTCTAGAACTCTTCTTGAATTTCAGGAGGTCCCATAGAAACTTCTTACCAGGAATGCCAACACAACCCAGAAGCAGTAAGCGGCCACCTCTGGAGCACAGATAGAAAACCACTTTATTGGTATGAAACCAGCCCCATGAGGTGTGAGAAATGAGGTATTTCATTGTTCCTTGTCTAAGTCTAGCACGCTGAGGACCTACGAAGCAGGAAACAATGATAAAATAATGACAAAAGGAAATGAGTCCAAGCGTGTTTGCAAGGAGAGATGGGGTTACACACCCTCACAGAGCAGCAGTCAGCCAAAAGGAGCCTTCCCAAATAAACAACAACTTTTCAAAAGAAGGCAGCAGACACATGCCTGTAGACGTGGAGCGTTATGAGACCCGTGCAAGGAACACCACTCATTTCTCCATAATATCTACCAGGGCTAATTGCCAGCAACAGTGCAGCTTAGCTAGAGGAGTGTTTCAAGTCATATTTCAATCCGCTTTAAAGATTGTGCAGTCCTAGAAACCAGTTTGTAAACATTTAAGACGGCAAAGCAGCAGCTTTTGAGGTTTGGATTTTAAATCGTTCACTCTTGAGTCCTAACCCCAAAAAAAAAACCTTTCACAGAGAACGGAACATAA
Organism: Dromas ardeola; assembly: GCA_013398915.1. Taxonomy (NCBI): domain Eukaryota; kingdom Metazoa; phylum Chordata; class Aves; order Charadriiformes; family Dromadidae; genus Dromas; species Dromas ardeola. Next base: position 203,645 of record VYZM01019516.1, on the reverse strand, counting down.
CATCAGGGAACTAAAGCCAAGGCTGGGTTTGATATACATAGTACTACTTTATTCCATTGTTTCAACTTTTCTTACAGGTTTAAAAAACGTACAGGGGTTCAGAACCACCTCAAAAGAACAAAGAATACATAATTAAGGGAGATCTAGAGTCAAACCACAAGTGTGCGAGCGTGGTTAGCTTCTGTTACAAAAAGGAATAGGCACGATCTTTACATATGCATTTTGGTGAAAGAAGGAATAATAGTGCAGTGTTAAAAGGCACCAATAATGAATAATTGGGCCCTTTTTAAAAGCCAATAACCATCTAAGAAAATTACATTTGGTTCAAAATAATAATTTAAATATTGTATTGATTGGCATGCATCTGAACCCCTGGCAATTTATTACACAAACCTAACGTGCGCCCTTGCAAAATAAAAAAAGATTTCATCAGTGGACCTGAAAATCAGTTCAGTACAAAAGGAAATACTGAAGCTCTCTGCCCGTATTTAATACTCAACTGTCTTGTTCACCCCCTCCGAGAACACTTGTCTAACAAACAGCTAGTCAACAACTGCACAGAAGTATTTCTCTTAAAGCAAGTGTAATTTTTTTAATCCTGTAGCACTGACCTATTCCATGTGCTATGAAAACATTAGGCACAGACCACAATTTACATTTTCTCTAAAAAAAATACAGTATGTGCAAGCCAGGTTCACAGAACGGATTGACAGCTACAACAATAAGCTATTTAGACTTCCCGAAGAAAAGGGTTAGTTAGTTTTAATTTCCTAAGCAGTGATGCACACTGCTGTGCGCGATTATCATATTTGCGTTAGGATTATCTGTGTAGCCAATAAAGGAAAAGCTTTAGTACACCCTAAAGGACACTACATCCATACCGTGTGCTAATTTAGCAGGATGGAGAGAATGAAGGAGTCACTGCACATGGGCAGCTGCCAGCACGGGCTCCTCTTTTCTGCAGGAAGAATGGTTTGAAACTCAGTTTACCTCGTCGGTGCCCTCTAACTAAACCACTTGGACATGATGGAATCTAGGGATGCACAGTACGGGGAGGGGGAAAGAAAAGGAAAAAAAAAAAAAAAAAAAAGGGAAATGGGAGGGAGAGCTTCTCCGACAGCTGTACCAAAATGTGCCATTTGATCCAAAAGCATCATGCCCAGTGTAGGTTTTATTGTTTGTACAACTGGCAATTGTACAAGATGTGAGCAGAGACAGAGCTGATTATTAATCTGCAGTATCTACTAGAGTCCTCAGGTATATAATTTACGGATAGCCACTTACTGTGTTGTTGATTGCTTCCTCTTAAATATATTTAAATTCAGAAGGCTACAGTATATTCTGACACAAAGATAGTAAAGACAACTTTTCTACAAGGGGGAGAATGTCAGGTGGCAACTAACTAAGGTATTTTACGAGGAACCTCCTCTGACATGGTAGTTATTTCATGCCCTTTGGAAGATTTTTTAGTTCTGACTTTCTTCCTTGTCCGTGTCAAATTGCTCTCCTCACAATTTCACAAGAGCTATATTCAAGTCCAGTGACCCCTCTTACAGCAGCCTTTACCGCAATCCCTCTGGAACTCACTCTAACTGATCACAGCAAGCTAGTCAAGTAAACATTTCTCTCCTGGCAAGTTTCCAGATATAGCAAACACCACCAAAACTCCACATTGGATCGCATGCGCCAGTTTTCTTTAAATGGAGCAGGAATTAGCCCGTTTTCTTGGTTTAGGGTCCCGTACATCCCTGTCCTGTAGACACATACAAGATGAACATATTGTCTCTGACAGTCTCCGCAGTCCCAGCCTGAAAACGCTGTTGGAGAGGCTATATATCACACAGTTGCAGAAACTATTGCTTATAGCAAGCCACGTCGTTAAGAAGGAAAGCGCCGGGTTTTCCAACACCCTAGAGCTCTCCAGCAGAAAGTATATGATATAAGGGAGCCAGAGCACGTAGAACACGCTGGTTATCCGAAACAAAACCATGGCATAGCGGCGGTCGGGGCTGTGCCCGGTCTCCCCGGCAGCATCCACTTCGTGGCTAGGAAATCGAGCTCTCCGATCGTTTATCTCTTTGGTGTGCTGCCGGCAAATTTTAAAGATGTGGAAATAGGTGAAACATATGACAAAGGCAGCAGGAGCGTATAGTAAGCACACGATAAAGCCAGTAAAATAGGCATTAGTTAGCCAGGAGGTAGCACACCATTCAAAAATATCTCCATGGTAACCAGGTTTTCCCCAACCAAAAAAGGAAGGCAAGAAGATGAGACAAGAGTATATCCAGATCAAAATGATGCAGATTCTCAAGCGACAAGGTGTGACCAGTTGATTATAGGAGAGAGGCTTGGTTATAGCGAGATAGCGATCCACGCTGATGCAGGCCAGACATGCCATAGACACGCTTTTGAGCACAGAGATGATATATCCGAAAACTTGACAAGTCAAGGACTCGTGGACACCTGTCGAGTAGTGGAGCAGCGAGAGAGTAGGAACCAAGCAGCTAACTCCAACAAAGAGGTCGGCGTAGGCCATGGTCTGAATAAAATAGCTGGTGGTGTAATGGTGCAGAAGTGGAGCGCAGTGAAAAACAAATATCACCGTTAAGTTACCCGCAATAATTAAAAACGTTAGCAAGACAATAACAACCGTCTCAAGGATACAGATGTCAACTGCATTGTAGTGACCAAATCCAAGAGGGCAGGAGAGACGCTCAGATCTGTTCATAACACTACTGCTCATATTCAGAGTCCTCCATTCAATCCATCGGGACTGGTTCATGCTTTGTGACTGGGGAACACTGCACTCTGAGCCTGAGCGAGCAGATGACCTGCTCAACAGCAGCTAAACTCTGCTTCAGCGTCTCACGGTCTCTCTCTGTAGACACTGCCAGTGCTTACATTTGAGAGGATTACAGTCCCATAGCTGTTGATGCCTCCTCAGCATCAGTGCATCACCTCTGGCACACCTTAGCTTTAAGGAAAGAAAGAAAGAAAGAAAGAAAGAAAGAAAGAAAGAAAGAAAGAAAGAAAAGGAAAAAAAAAGAAAGAAAAGAAAAGAGAAAAAAAAAGCCAGAAAGAGAAAGGCCACTGATCAGCTCCTCCAGTGCTCTTGACCAATCTTTAGCAAACACAAGGCACTTCTAAAACAAACCGGTACTGTGAAATAGGGAAATAAGAACTGACAAGAGAGACACATTCATTTTGCAGGGAAGGAGGGGGGGAATCTCTGACTGCTTATTTCCCTGAGAAAGTCATTTACTTTGGAATATAATGGGTTGAAGAAGGGAAGGAGGAACCTCAGTACGGCTCAGGTTTCCTAGACCAGCAGTTACTGGAGATAATCTTTTTAATGTCTCAATTTAAATCACAGACTGACTGGAGAGTAAAGGAAAAAGTTCATCATCTAATGCTGTCTTTTCTGGCTCCACTCAGGAGATGGTACTCCATCTTATCCATGCTATTCATCGGAAAGGTAAGGAAAACATTTTTGTCAAGGTTAATTCCAATAGACTCACCACTGTTTGGGTATGAATAATGAATTTTATTTGGAGGGACTCAGGTGGGGGACAAGGCAGATTTGTCCTCTGACTCCCAGGAAAGAAAACATACATCTCACATACAATGAGGAAGATCGTGCCTGTTCATTTAATAATGAAAGTAATTTAAGAATAGAATTTGGAGAGCTATGTCAATATTCACAATTCCTTCAAACAGTTACAAGTCCATTACAATTATTAATGCCAGACGCATAATTCAAGGTCCCCACAGACAAAATAAATCCTCTTGAATTTAATTTCAGCAATGGTAACTTAAAATAATCATCTTTGGAAACTCTGCCATATCTGCTACCGTGGATCAGTACACAGGAGTTCATAGGTATATCCATGATATTGCTCACCTCTGTAGCAACACCTGAATCATTTCACAAACCCCCATACAACGAGAGCAGAAACTTCCATCTGCATTCTGCTGGGAAGCTAATGAAATGCTGATTTGACTAGAAAAGCTGCCATTGTTTACTACTCCATTATTCTGTTATTGAGCTTCATCTTCTACGTAGTTTTAGGGTTTCTGTATTTATTAGATGATCAGCATAACAAATAGTTGCTTTAAAAAAAAAAAAGCTCTTCTAATTGCAGGACATTACCTTGTTCATTTTATTCGCCGTTATGGAGAAAGGAAACGTTAAAAGACAGCATCTTCTGTGTTCAGTTTTAAGTAAATGCTTGATTACTTCAGGAATCATTAGGCAGGTAATTAACCGTATACAATCATGTTTTTCGAAAGGCCCCTAAAATGTTAAAACCATCTTTAGTCCTAGAGTTCCTGAGACCAGAAGACTGGCAGTCAAAATTAATGAATCCACATAAAACGATCTCCAAGGTCATTCAGATATTGTGCTGGCATTTGCTTTAAGTCTCTTTAAAAGTACCAGAATCTCTCTGATGTTTTTGACAGTCCTTGCTGTGTCTTCAGGAGGAATTTCAGATACTAGAGAAAACAAATTCTCAATTCTATTGCAGCAGTTTGAGAGAAAGCATTCTTTTCGGAGTTAATTTCCTGTCATGCATCGCCACGCTGTACAGAAAGTCCTTCTGATTTTATAACATCCCAGAATATCTCCGGCTATTCATTCCCTCCGTCTACAAGGAACAGAGCCCGAACAAAATCACCACTTTCTCTAATTCCTCGTTAAAGCAATAGAGCAATCTCTCACCTACGCGCATCCTTATCAGCCGCCGCGACGAGCTGCCTGCCGGGGGCTGCGAGCCGGGGCTGCCGCGGCTCCTCTGCTTCCCCTCCGCACTGCCGCTCGCACCTGAGCCCGCTGCTGCTCCTCCTCCTCCTCCTCCTCATCATCAT
>VYZM01019516.1:143120-198690 GCA_013398915.1 Dromas ardeola | reverse complement strand
GGGACGGGATGGCGGCGCCCCCCGACGGACCCACCGGCACCCAACCCAACCCAACGGCACCCAACCCAACGGCACCCAACCCAACCCAACCGAGCGGATCCGGACACGACACAACCCGACCGAGCAGAAACCCACACAGCCCAACCAAGAGGAGCCCAACCCAACCCAACCCAAGGGTGGCGGGGGCAGCGTGGCCCCGGCCCCGGGGCAGCAGTGCTGTCCAGTGAGGAGCGGGGTCCACAGCCCACAGCCCCCGTCCGCCGCCGGGAGATGGGTCCGGAGCAGCGAAAGCTGTCTAAAGGTCTAAAAGGGTTGCGACCTACTCGTTCCAACTGCCCAGCTCCAGAGCAGCACCCACAAACCGCTCTGAACGCCGAAGGAACAGTGTCTGAACTCCACAGGACATACAGCCTGTGCCCCCCCGTTCCCTCCCAAATTAATCAAACATTTAAACCGTGTCCACCCAACTGACTATAGCTGTGTAGGTTATTTTAGAAACTGCCAGCACCACCTAACTAAAATCCTTTATTAATCATTACTCTCAGATTACTAACTTCATATCCATCTCTTATTTTACGAAGCTAAACATTTACAAGGTATATTTGCCATGGTTTGACACAAATTCTGTCCTGCTTAAAAGACAAAATTACAGTCCCCTATAAAAGTTAATTATTTTCATACTTAAGGCAGATTTATTTTAAAACTCTGGTTTTAATACTGTACCAATTTTTAATTGCTCCAACCGATGATCACAAACATCGGTTTTAATACAAATACTTGTAACACATTATTTTTCAAAGCACAGACTTTTTATAAAGCCCAATTATCTGATCTCTCTGTTCATGCAAATGGCTGCTGTTATTCCCTGATTAAGGACTCAGAACTTTTGTTTACTTCATGCTTCCTAAAAATAAAACCAGAAACAGAAGTAGAATCATCAAAGTTATCTTACATAGACACTCCATACGTCCTCAGACACAGAGAGAAACGGCCAATTTAGATACCAAAATACCAACCACGAAACAGCATTTTGGGCTATAGATCAGCAAAGTATGTGTGTCAAGAATGGTATCGGAGGCTTTAACAAACTAAGTCATGAGCAACTACAGTGATTTCAACTCTTCTAGTTCCAAGGCAATCCACAGGCAGAATTTTAATAAGCTGCTCCTGGGCTAACATCTTGTATTTCCAGTATTGCCTGGAGCAAATATCTGAGGCGGAATGACAAGCCTGTAGAAATGTGAAGCAGCATAAAATGCAGCCGTGTGAGCGTGGTGTGCAATAACAGCACGTGATAATTCCGAATTCCTCCACCGAAGGCTTTAAGAAAATATTAAAATCACTGTGATACCTCAGAGCTGTAAATGGCTGCGAGAACAGATGAGTCCCCGGGTACAGCTTTAAGCCACGGCCATCCATACCAGGGGCGGAACAATAGGAAGCAATTTTTATTCCTCCCCTTCCCACTCCTGTGTGGGAGGAGGAGGAAAGCAAGCCGGTGTGCGCAGGCATGGCAGCAACCAGGACGGCTCCCTCCCCTCCCGGGGCCAGCTCCTGCTGGGCACCGGAGACACAAAGGGACACAACATCTTAAAAGGTACCTTAGAACCTCTCAAAGGCACGAGGGCACGTTAGACAAGCAAAGGCAAAGCCTACAGCTAAGGGGACCGCAGGAACGGCACGCTCAGTGCATCCTGCTCCATACGGCATCTGAGCATCGGTAACTGCTGAAGCTTCCGAGCGCCACGGCCGCCATGGGTCACCTTGCTCCCAGGGCAGATCCTGCTGATGAACGGACTGCCGTGCCCAACCCCGGTGACAAGCACTCCTGCCAGACTAACGCTCCAGCTCTCCTACAAGAAACACGGACGCTGCTAAGCTGGTGAAAAAGAGGTAACGGAAAAGTCAATGGCAACCTCTGCTGGTTGGTTTTCAACGCAGGTAAAATGCTGCCCTTCCATGAATTATAATTGAAGGGACAAAGCGATTCAAAAGTAAGGAAGTTGGATTTCTTTGGGGAATTATGAGCAGGCTTCCTTCACTACCAAAGAAGAGAAGCCATGCCGCAAGTGGCGGTGGCTTTCTCGCCTCTGCTGCTGCCGCAGCCCCGCTCCCGGCGGCATCCCCTCAGCAGCACTGCCAACTGCAACGGACCGACGGCACCAACCCGTTCTCTATTGCACCTACACTTGGAGGCAAGTGAAAATTAAAGCAGAAATCAGCTAGTCCTGACGAAACTACGCAATTAAAGACAGAATTTTACAAGATGTGGCAATACTGGAATGTCACATCAGAGGCAGCATATTAAAAAGCTGGGTGGAAAAAGTTTTCTGCCTGTAAATTAGAGACACATCAGGGACTCTAGCACAGTTTTAAATAAAAGGTGCTTCAGGGTATTTTTTTTTTTTAATTTGCATATAAAGAAAAGGAAGTGAGAAAGAGGAAAGAGTTATGTTGGAAGAATTTAATGGCTGTCACCAAGGCAGTATCTGACACGGTGCACAACTTCCGTAGCTGGTTACGTCCAGCAGAAGGACTAAGCACTCCTTCAAGCTGAATAGGAGGAGCAGTTCCACACCTTCTTTATGAATTACATCAGCTACAAACAACACAAGTTACCACCCAAACCAGACTCACACCATCTGATCCTGCTGAAAGCAGAGGAGATGTGGCAGGAGCTCGAGCTTGCTGTATGAAAAGCAAGCCTGTGAAAGCAGCGGGGATGCGCGTGGCCCTGTAAGGAAGCGAGATAAAGCTGCTCAGGCACAAAAAGTCCGTACAGAGGTAGATCCTGAAGCTCCAAGCAAGGAAACAATCTATTACTCATTTCTTCTATCCGGAAAGCAATAGGAATATTTGTTTTCTAAAGATTTTTTGGTAAGGCAATGGGACTGATGGAAGCAATTCCTGCAATGCACAAAGCAGCGCCTGAGTCGCACCGCTCACTCCTAGTTTGAAGTCCTTCAGGACTCTCCGCGTTAAAATATTGGATGGTCAGCTGGATTAAATGGACAACAGTAATTCCTGTAACATCTTTTAGAAAGACACTGATTAGAGCAGGGAGATGCTCTAATATGAGTACGGGTATATGAGATAGGAGGTACACATATAACTATTATTTTTTCCTCAAAATAATCCTAGACTTCTTAAACACTTTATGTTGGGAGGCACCTCCGGATACCATCTAGTGCAATGCCCTGCTCAAAGCAGGGCCAACTCCAAAGTCAGGTCCAATGTCACATTTAAGCCAGGCTGTGGTCGGTCCCGCACCCAGCTGAGCTGTGTCCATGGCAGGGGATGGAGCCGCACACCCCGCCTGCGCCCCGTCCAGCCTCTGACCACTCTCACCGTGACCGCCCGTATCTGCTCGGAATTCTTCCTGGTGCAGTTTGTCTTGATCCTCACCAGGACCACACACACTTGGGCCGGTGGTTAAAACCCAAAAGCGTTAGTTCTCAAGGAAACTACAGTATCCTGCAGAAAGTGTAAACCCACGAAATCTCTCCCCACCGCCTAGTCTCGTTTATCAGTTTGCTATCACAGATGAGTTCCCTTCCCTCCTCCCTCCCAGCCCTAAAGAATGCTGTAACTCATTTCACAATGCCAAGGCTCTCACACTCCGGCGACTGCACGGCAGGTGAGGCGATACAAGTTGCACAGCTACGTTTTTGAAATGCAGATGCTCTTGTGGAGCTCTTACTTCACTGCCACGGGAGGAAGTTACTCCCAAAGCCCACATAAGCCTTTTCGCATCAGAGGCGAAACTGAATTTGATGGCGGCAACAGAGCAGGTTCTATAAGGTGGGCAAGAAGGACGGGGCCGGTATAATTCCGAATGGAGGGTGGGGGGAGTTCAGGTAAGGAGCTAATAGTTATAATATTAGGGATATTTTTTCCCTTTACTATTTCTCCAGCAGGCTCTGCTTCAGCCTCTGCGGGACTCAGCCCAGGCCTTTTTCCAGTACTGTTTCTAATGAGGCCAATATTAGTCAGTATCATAGAAGCGTTAGGTAATTGGGATGCTGTCGTACAGAAACGAAATTGGCAAGAATACATTTTTTTTCTGTGCTTCAGGGTATCAGTAGAGAAAGATGGGCATTCACATTTGCAGGCTTATTGTGCAGTCCTTTCATCCTCTTATTTAACAACTACATCAAACACTTCTAAATTTTTAAACTTTTAAATTAGCTACTGACATTATTCATGTATTTGGTAAATATTAACCAACTTTTCTGCCTAAGTTGCTACAATCTCCCTTTAAACATTACTACTGTGATCTCATAGATTAGATGGTTACTTTTCTGAATTTTACATTAAGGAACATTTTTCTTCAGGAGGAGCTTCCCTCAAGATTACATTGATGCTCCTGTGACAAATGGAATTCACTTTACAAGCTCGATGCGGAGCAACAAATACCACCAAACTTCTGCGCCCCAAATCAATAGAAATAAACCACTCTGCAATAAACTATCTATCAAGAACTGAATTTACTTCGGGGAAATGCTGTGAAGTTTAATGAATGGCGGTAATTCGCATTTTTCAGGAATTAAACATAGCATTTGCTTTAAACAAACAGCACGTAAAAACAGTACTTAAGCTACATAAGGATGCTATTTACTAGCTGACCACAGCTGTTAAAAAAAGCTCCAAACTGAATTAAAACAGACAATGGAAAAACAACAAAATGTCTTAGGATTGTATGAAAAGCAAAAAAAATAAGTTATTTGCCCTCAGACAGTTTCATGTGTCTGCCACTGAAACTGATCCACCTGCCTTTAAACTAGCAGTAGTTGAAAAAAAAAAAAATAGATGGATAGATATTTATAGTATACTGGCAAAAAATCCAGGCTTACTACCTACCACTGCTCCAGGCATCCCGATGGAGGGCCCTGTTATTTGCGTCGCTTTTCCTTTAGCTCCTGCTTTTGACTGCGCGACTAACGTTTCGCTAGTGGTTTGTGACAGCATTCTGACAGACAAAAGAACGTGCCTTTCATCCCAAACCGTCCCTCTGCCTTTCGAGTGCCCTATCCACGCAGCCGTCCTAACACAAACCACAGCCTCTGCGCATGGGAGTACGCTCCAGTGAACGGAAATGAACTAGCTATTAATTACACTGCTGTCAGGGGACAATTCAAATTCTCACCTGCTAAATCACAGGACAAAAGACAGCAGTTAAGAGAACTGTAACTGAAGAAATACCGAGATGTAGAGAATAGCCTGCAGAGCGCAGGTAGTTTTACCCTTTCTTTTCCTGTGGGAATAATTTAAAATAATACTTCAGAGATCCTTGTAAAACTGCATTCATTTACACTTTTTAGAGGCATGTTTTGACATAGTTGTGTTTTTACTAATAGTTTTGTCTACATCAAGCCAGGAATTACATTCCATAGGCACTGGTATTCTAAAAGCGTATCACGAGTGGGCACCAAGAAAGTATAGGTTCAAAAGGATTCCCGCTGGCCTGGCAGAAGCATAAGCTCAGTCAGTATTGGCAGTAACTCCATTTTAGCACAGCAAGAATAACAGATTTTAAGGCTACCAGAAAAAATCCCGAAGACTACGACCACCTACTTTGATTTTTTCCACATACTGCAAGCCAAGGAGTTCTCTTAAACTACAGCATGACCTTTCACAAGGCAACAAATTTTGATTTAATGATGAATAATATTCAAATGATGAATATTTGAATATAGAAGCCAAGCTCTAAGGCATGTGTGAAAGCAACTACTAAGATACAAACACAAGGATCAAAACCCTATACATCTGTCAGTCTTACAAAATCACAAGTTTGGATGCAGCAAAAAATAAAATCGTAGTACAGGCAAACGCGACTTTCCTTTTCCATTGCCTTTTAAAAACAAATGAACAAAAATAGTTGTACCCAGTATTATTTCTTTAAATTCTCCCAAGAGCATCACTTCTATTTCACCCTCAGAACTCAAAGCCAAGGCCACGCATCCATGAACTACCGTGTGACGGACACTCCTCCATCTCAGTCCATCCTTCTGAACGCCACAAGAGCAAACCCGTATGACAGAAACCTCCCCACCGGAACGCTTGGCAACTTACTTTTCATCTGTGCTGAAAGCTACAACACAGACAACGTCCGTCTGCATAATTTACCTTCTTCTCAAAAACAGTTTAAAACCCTTCAGAATTACCCACTTCACTCCAATTGTCTTTTCTAAAAACTGTGAACCGGCAGCTAACGTTATGTGACAACTTCACAGCCACGTGTCAGAAACGGACTGGAATCCACTTTCCCTGGATGTGGCGCAGGTTCAACGGTCACAGCACGTTCCCCAGAGCACGGGGTCCAACCTGGATGGGCTGGCTGGAAGCACGTGCTCAGTCACAGGCACGATTTACGTTTTGATTTGCACACATAATTAGCACATTCCACCCAAAACTTTTCCTTTAATAGATTTTTTTAAAATAGTGCTTCCTCGAGGAGACAAGAGGCGGCTCAGAAAAACAGCGAACAACCGGCATCATTCAGGAGAAAATGCCATAGCTTCAAATGCTGGGGTAGGAAAAAATGAGTTAAGAACTCCAGAGTCACTGCGTGCTTTAGCGCGAGATTGACCGAGCAGCACGTGGGACTGACCCCACATTGGCACTCGCAAAGCCAATTCCACTATGTCTTGAGAACAATAAAGCTGAACACAATCAAAGTAAATTGTGAATTTTAGAAGACTATCTTTACACAAAGTGTTACTCTATTACTATTCTACCACTTTTGCAAAGAAATGGAAAAGAGGAAGATGGAGAGGATATAGCACGAAAACTATTTATAAACTGAAGCGTGGCACAATTTCTTTTTATGGATTTTAAGCTCAGCTTCATTTAGATCGAATTTCCCTCCCAGCTGGAACCGCTGCAGAGGCATCACCTGTATTCTTCTGCAGCGTGGAGTGTGGCTCAGCACAGACCTGCATCAGGAACCACAGAGGAGAACGGCCTGGGAACCGCCTCCCACCAAGAGGGGTCTCGAGGCAAAACGTGCAAAGAGCAGCAGTCGGAGCAGACTCCCGGGTAACTCACGGACGTGGAACCCAGCAACGATACATGTTCGGAAAATGCCGCTGAAAGCAAGAGTTACTGATTTCTTTTTTTTTTTTCCCCCCGGAGTTAAAAATTAGCTAGTTAAAATTCATAAAATCATCTCACATCTGATAACTATGTTTCAAGATTAATAACATCTAAATACATTCAACTTCCAATAACTAGCAAATTTTGTCTTTAATTAGTTTGATTGTATTAGATAATGAGAACATTTATATTTATAGATAGAAATTGGCACATGTAAAATGTTACGAAAGCGGAGAAATGAATTTTTTTTATTTAAAAAGAAATACCAAGCCTGACATTACTTGCCATCTCTAAGAAAAAAAAAGAAATTAAACATATACTTTATCAGTACTAAAAATAGGTTAAATACAAAGACAGCATTTTTGAGAGAATCTACAAGTCCTTTTGGAAAGGACACTAGCCGGGAACATAGGAGTCAAGTCTATAGGTTAATTTTAAGTCCAACTTCTTTCACCAATATTAAATTCACACATAAACCTTTCCCCTCTGCTCACAATTACGGTTTGAAGCTGAATGTCTGTCTATTTATTCGTACACTTTTAAGATATATCACATATGGCTTCCCAAAACTCGGAAGATCACCACACTGAACACAATACTGGCCTCTAACTAATTGGCAACGTGCCTGGGCAGCGCCACAGAGGGGTGACTGGAAGCACAGGGTCCTACCTGCTGCGTTTGCCTGGGATGCTAGTGGCCATCGTTTCTAGGTGGCCACTCCAACTAATTTGGCTGGAAAAGGCACGCAGCATGTTTTCTGAACACCCTCCTTCCCAGCACGTCTGCAACGGCTGCTGCGGAACAAACTGAGCATCATTTGTTCTCGTACTTTTAAAGAGAGATGAGATAAAGAACAACATGACAAAAACGGAGTGATTGCTGCAGAACTTAAGCGGTAATCTTCAAAGCAAGCTTACAGTAAGGAACAAGAAAACAACCAAGCAGAAAGAGGGACAGCTTTCAACAGCATAATTGAAAGTGCTTCCCGTTATCAGTAGCAGTTGCCTATATCTTATTTATAGCCATTCCATATAATGAAATAAAGATATTGGAAATTACTCTAACAGTTATGGGTTTCTAATACATTAACTACAACACAGAAAAATGAAATCCCAACAGCAATTTTCTAGAAGGCTTTAGACAGTGACTTGCATTAATTTTTCTGCACAAGTTATGAAAATACTCGGTAGTCAAAAAATTGCCATAGAAATGGAATATGGCTAGATTTAAAAAAATAAAAATAAAAATTTTCAGCTTATGTTCTAACCAAAGTACTCACAGGGGAAGAGCTTTGCTACATTTCCTTTCCCCCTGAAAGAAGGTTCTTTATAAAACAAAGCAAAAAAAGTGAGGAAAAAATGGTTACATTCAAAAAGCTATATTTTATTGTTATGGCAACTGATGTGCTAAAAATAAAGAAATAAAGTTGTTATGGCAACTAGAATTTTAAAGGCAGTCAAAAGTAGAATAATCAAACATTCTGCTGGCTTAAAATATAACGTCTATGACTCAATTTTCAGAAGGAGCTTCAGAGACACGCAGTGGTTGGGTTTTTTTGGATTCTGCTTTGGAGACGACAATTAGTCCAGGTTTCAGAGAACTCTACAGAGTACAAGGGAGGCAATCAAGTTGAACAGAAGATTAGTCATTCCAAGTTCTCACGGTCAGTAGGAAGAAACACACACCTTATTCCACTGAATTCATGTCCTGGCAACCTTACCTACATCCACAAAACGTATCAGCTTCTTAAAATAAACAGCAATGGGACAGAATTTATGCCATCACAATGATAGAAAGGCACTATACAACCAAAAGTTACTTAATGGATTTAAATTAAGTACTGAAAAGTTCGGGAGCACCAAAATTCATCTGTCTGAAGCCGCAGAGTTCTGCCCCTTTGTATGTATGGAATTCAAACACCACGCACGGGAGCGCAGCAAGGGTAACACAGACAAATTTAAGTTTTTCTTCCCCAGCCTCAGTATTCATCCTTGAGGCGAGATACACAGTTAACTCATTCCCTCTTAAGCAACACATGAAGCCACAGGTACTTCCAGAGATGCAAATAATGTAGGGAAATACGTTAACTAATGGACCTGTGACAAAGCCAACAGCATTTGTAAAGGAAACTCCATGTACACAGCCACTATACATAACTTTTCATCCGGCAGGATAAATCAGACATGTGAATATCAAGGCTTTAAATCAAAGTTTTACAAGTTTTCCATCTAATGCTTAGACTGCATACTTTCAAGGTTTGTTGCTGACTCAACCAGCTACTGGAGGAAAAGGACACGCTGTTTTGAGCTTTCTATGAAATCAGTTTCCTCGTTGTATAAAATTCTAAACGTAATCAAGTGCATGGCTGCCTGAACTGTAAGCCTTTGCGTTCAAAGGGACTGTAAGCCTTTGCGTTCACCCAGCTGACAGCTACGTGAATCCATTGCTTGCCTTCAGCATCCGCGGCCACGCTGCCTTTTGTATCAGGTATAGTTATTCTGCACTGAAAATATAGGTATGTAAAAGCATCCCAAAAGAACCACAGCTAGGGAGAACACAGCCACCCTGCGAATCAATCTCATTGCTCTAACAGAGAAATGGGGGGGCAGGTAGTTTTCTACATAAAAATGCAGAAATGACTGCGATGTGTCAGCCTTGCAATCGCTAGATAGGGCGGCAGAAGAGACGGAACACGCAGTAAAAGAAATGTTTCTGGCAAGCACGCAGGCTGGATAAGGCACAGCCTGAAGCCGCACCCCTGTATACCACAATTTAATTTTAGATTCAGGCTGTTATTCTATCACCTAGTCAAAAAAAGGTTGTATTTTGAAACTGGATTGCTTCTGAGACAAACCAGCCATATGAAGACGGCTTTGTCATATGCAGCATATGATTAAAAAAAATTAAAGCTCCGTGTCATCAATATTGAGTTGTCAGTTTAAAAAACAACGGATGAAAATTCACAAGAAAAAAACCAGCTGCCAAAATATTTGGGTATGTCCACAGAAACATACGTGAAAGATTATTAGGAAGCATATACGCACTAGCAGACTACCATTGATCTCCTTTTGGTTACTTTACCTCAGCAGCTGCAAATTTACTTGCTGATCGGGGAAATTACTCTTAATTGCTGTGAGCATACTCATCACTACAAAGGGAAAAAAAATGTTTTAAAGATACAGGCTGTAATGAAGATCTCTACATCTCTCATCTCTTCTGAAGAGATTATTGTAAAAGGCAATACTAGCTCAGTCCCTTAGAAGAATATCCTAAAGAACATAGGAACGATACTGACATTTGTGGTTCTATCATAAAGAAGCCATACATAAATTAAGGTAGCAAAATGTATCAGAATTCACCTCTGTATTGAATTCCCGTTTGAATTTAAGCGATGTATTCATCACTCACGTATGCTTTAATTTTTCTACATGCGGAGCTCAAGCCTTTCTGGTCGTTGTTACCGTTTGAATGGTTGTGAATGCCCGCTGCTCCTGCACGCTGCCACGGTAAAACAGGCTTTAATGCAATGTTGACCACCAGGACCGCTGTTAACAAAGGCATTTTAAGAGACTTTAAGCACCAACTGTGATTCTTTGGAGAAATAAAAGAAGCTAGATATACAGTATAGTTTTGGATCCTTTGATTCTTTAGTGTTCCTCTCTAAGCATTGAGAGCTCTCCGTTTAATTCTTACGGCATCAAACATCAAAGTATTGAAACCAGCAATTAACAGTCAGGAAAAGGTGGTTTGCTGTCTTAAATAAATGTATTTAAGGTTTTTGAAACATTAACTTTCATAAAACAGTCCCAGGAAATACTGCTTACGTTACAGACTGACCTTGCATCATTTTCTGTGCAGCAAGTACAGGACCCCAGGCGGGGCTTTCGGAGAGAGCAGTTCCCGCTGGTCTGGAACAACCTTTCAATAAGTCACCCAAGACAGGATCTACACGGACGTCGCCTCCGCTTTAATTCCGACACAAACCTTCCCAGATGCAAATTACAGCTAGTAATTCAGATTATCAAGAGACATAGTAAGTTTTAGATGGAGTCACTGCATTTGGAGACACAAACCACTCGCACGTGCCAAGGTGGCACTTCAGCAACCCAGTGACACACAAATGGCTTCTTCGCATTTCAAGGTCAGGCTGAGGCTGGCCTGAAATTTTTTTGAAGACTAACATTACTGTTTATTTAGACGTGCAATCACAGAAATTCGTTAGCCTTACACACAAGACACTTAAAATCCAATTACTCTGATTTTCAGTGCAGTCTTCTGATTTCCAGAACGTGGATGTTACAGGGATAACGCCACCTGTGCTCTGCGGAACTGCAGCTCTCGCAATGCCAATACATACATAACAATTTGCTTCACCTCAGCGGTGCCCGACGCTGTGACAGACAGACGCACAGACACAGAATGAAGACGCATGGCGCAACGACAGCGCACACTGCGGACAACTTCAGAAAGGACCCGGTTTTACTCAGCGGTGTAGAATACCGTTGTTTATGACGTCTCCTTACTGTGGCTGCGCTTTCAGCATCAGCATCATTACGGCTACAGCAAAACCGAACACCTGTTAACAAAGCAATATTCAAATTGAACTAGGATACCTATTAATATTTTATCTAGGAAAGAGTATCCTGGATTTTTAAAACAGGCTCTGGGGTGCCAAGCATTTACCAGAACTACCAGTTATAACCACACACTGTACTGTACAGAAACAGCGAGACACTGAGACATCCCCGCTCCAGCCTACCTGAAAACCCACTTTTTATCTGCATCGATGTACATAGAGCCGGTGACTACGAGACATACCAATTTTTGTATCGATTCTTCCAGTAACCATCATTTCCACCTATTCAGGCCGTAATACCAATATTACCCAATGTTTGATCACTCTGTTGGAAATGCTGGGCAACTCTGCTCCCCTGGTTTTGCAGATAGCAGATTATAAATTCACACAGAGGAAAGAGAACGCAGTCTCCAAGAGGGCAAAGGCAAGTCTCATTTGCGCTCCACCCGTCAGAACAAACGTGTCAATTATGTGACTTTTAGAGCCGGCAGGACACACAGGGACGCAAGAGCCAGGAATTGTATCCTGAGTGTCATTTTAGTGCTATCGTAAGTAGTTATGTACGGAAAAGAAACTGCAGGAAAATTTTTCATGTGGCAGAACTTTTTATAATGTTATGCAGGCTCTGAAAAAGAACATTACCGGCCTTATTTTCCACCTCAAATATCACACCTAACAGTTAAAATTAAGATGACATAAAAATAAAAATTACTAATGGATGCTACTCCTTTTTTTCCTGAAAAGAGCTGTCATTAAATTGAAGAATTTCTTTGAAGATGAAGAGTGAGCACAAGATTTTCCCTTTTGTGCACACAAAATTGAAAGATTTTCTCCAGGTGAGCTCTAAATGAATCAAAACTTGGCAAATTAAATTCACCTTAGGGACATCTTATTCCTGCGTTTGTAAAAGTAATATTAACATTTACTATGAAACTAGGTACCCTGGTACATTCATAATAAACTAAACCTTTTATCTGAAGTCTGAATTTAAATGAAGCTATTTAAAGAATTAAACTTCTGTCAACTTCTGCTCTTCAGAGGCAGTATTTTTTCACTAATTTCTAATAAGGTATTTTCAGTTCATATATACTTTATTATTCCACAGTATGCAGTGCTAGAATAATTCAAACAAGTGGAAGACTGTCAACACTAACAGCTCTATTTATACCAAAAATGAGGCAACCGATCAATCCAACCAGCATAGAATCTGATTTTTCTCTGTGAACCACATTAAACTATAAAAATATCAGTAACCTGCTTGCCATTAGATGAATGATCTCAGTTTAAGAGAAGAGTTAAGTAACAGCCATCCTACCCTTACCCTTCCAGAAAAGGTGGAGAAAAGTACAAGTTAAGAAACTGCCTATAGATACTGAATTTAAGAAACATCAAACGGGAGAAGTTGCACATACATCTCGAAGCGATCAATTCCTCTAGAATTAATTTGCTTAATAGCTAAGAATCTCATTCAAAAAGCAGTGAAATAGGTGTTAGTTATCTCTCTCTTTAGTGACCTGAAAACAATCACAATTTTTTTATAATGATAATTGATCCTTATATACAAGGATCTTTTATAATTGATAAGCATACAGCTTTTACAATTGATAAGGATATACCACTCGTGATAGCGAATCTCTCTAAAAGTTAAGGGAGGCCGTTTCTAATTATCAGAGAGAAGAAATGAAGATGGAAAGAGAAAACTAGAACAACAAATATATAGTAGATCAACATTTCCCAAACACTTTAACTTTTACTGCCAGGAGGTTTGTTCAGTACAAGAAGACAGGCATGCCGTGTTTCTTACATTCGTAATCACAAACTGGGCAAGGTACCACCTTCAGGGACCCCAGGATGCTCTCCTGCAAAAGGCGGCTTCTTTCAGGAGGCTACTTGCCATGAGCACGTGCCAAAAGAGAAGAGGGCAGTGGTAGCGGTTTGGGCTGTAGTCGGGGACAGCGGTGTGTCCAGAAATAGGACCGGAACGGGACACGGCTCTGAGCACGGGGCGAGTCCCCGCCGCGCTGGGCGCACAACGCAGGGCACTCACTCCTCCCTGCGCGGGGGAACAAACTCCCCGCCCTCAGTTAGCACAAACAGATGCAGCATTCTGAACGCAAATATTTGCTACAAAAATACGCTAATGTTTCGGTCCATTAACCCGCCTGCTGTGGCAGCTGGCGAACAGTCATCTTTTTAATTAGACACCCTTACTGATTAATTAGTCTCAGAACGCTGAGCAGTGGAACCCAGCACGATGCCATTGGGACAAAAAATATTGCTCTTCCTAATGCTAACTTAATATCCTCTGGTATTGCTGCAAATAACAAGCTTGATGAATTTTCTACTCAAACTAAAATAGCCTTCCTATGTAATTCTCCCAATCCAGAGCTAAACTGTTGCAACCCAACAGTTTCACACGAATGAATAAATAAGCAAGCAGACCACAAACAAGGCATCAAGGTGCCAGTTTCAAAGTTAAATGCTTTTAATCTTATTTGCGTAGACACCGTGGCTCGTTTGTAATCTCCTCCACTTTCCATTTACTCACTATGCGAGCAAGCTAGCAATAAAAAAACCAAGTAAATATTAAGTATGAAGCAAAGATGCAAGTACTTTTTCGTGTTTCAAGAGTTTTGGTAATTTCAAATTTTAAGAAGTAAATAGACTTCTACATTAGATTTACACGAAAGTTGATCTTTACTTCAGTCCTTTGAGATCAGTTTGCAGATAAAGGCACAAAGGAAAAGAGATAATTAAAGTTAATTCAACGCATGGAAGACTGTCCTTAAGCAGGTGATGAAACCTCAACAACGATACTTGCTATTTTTACCTATCCTATTTCTAACTTTTAATTTTGGACAAGAGACCACTCCCCATTGCGCCTCTGGGAGAAGAGATGATACAGACATCCATTTGTGGGACTTCTCGTAGTCCTACCGCTATGAAAAAGCTTCTGTTCTCAGCAAGCGCTCAGAATAACGAAATACAGCTCTTAAAGAATTTCAAAGATTTTTCTATACTGTAGATGAGGAGGCGGTGGGAGACCCGCAGCGAAGCTACAGCCCCTCACCTCTGCCGGGGGAACCAGGCTGGGAGCCCCAAACCCACCCGCAGGGAGGGAGCGGGGACACAGGGCAGCCGCGCCATCTCAGAGTGGCACAGGCCGCAGCCAGCAAGCTTCTGAGGGCAAAGACCTCACCATGAGAATTGTTTGGCTCATAAAGAGTACCAAAAACTTGTCAAAAAACCCAGTCTGTTGTCAGTAACCAAGAGAAACCCAAGAGGTGCATGGAGGACTTCACAGCCAGCATCCCTCGTCCTCCACGTCGCACGGGACTGATCCTGGCCAAGGCACCTCAACACCACGGGGCGTGTGAGGTAGGAGAAAATTCACGTGTAACATCTAATTCCACCAGTGTATGCAGACTGCTGCCATTTGCCATCGTTCACTGTTCTTTTCAGCAAACAAGTGCTAAAGTTTAACGTAGTATGTGGGCCTGTAAAGCTGCTTAACCTGAGAGATATCCAGGAATCTGAAAACATTTATTTGTTTCTTTTTGCTTTATAATGTAGAGGATTTGTCTTGTAGGAATCAGAAATAATAACAGTGGTTCAACCAGAACAGATAAACTATGTCTATTAGCTGTAAATTGGTTAGATTTCACCCAGCCTAAAACCCAATACGTTTGCTCTGTCTTCTGCAGCAATGGAATATGCTTTCATACAACTGGTCCTTACCGCATAAGAATTATACCTTGGCGTGATTAGTGCCAATTTCAAATTATTATATTACTGAGAAAAATTATTTTCATGATATGGCAAAGTTTAACCCCCTGAACATGAAATAATGTCAAGCAGGCAGGAGAAAAAAACCCTCTTATCAATGAACTGACCCTAGCTCGTGCATGGTTTTCTATTTCTCTTCTTTTAACAAACGCATCTGACACGATTTTACAAAAGCGCTATATACACGTACCAGTATTAACCCTTCATTATCATCACGCAAGCAGATTTTTCTCACTTGGATTTGTGTTTTCCTTAAAAATATCTATATAAAAAAATATGTATTTATCTCTGCTGATGTATCTTTTATTTTCCCCTTTCTTTACTGTGCCACGTGCAGCAGGGTCAAAAGCCGATGGCACACGTGCCAGAAAGGCAGATTTTGACTGTCATACAGTACGGATTTACATAGATGTCAGAAATGAAGCAGCTGCCAAATCACAACTCCTACTCCCTAAAATCGTATGCAAGACCTACTATTGTGCTCCAGTCAAGATTTCTGAGGCTCGTGGCAATCAGCAAGCTGGAACGCAGCAGGAGAGGTGAGGTACGGCAAGACAGGGCTTGTCAGTAAGAAAGTATTTGTGAGAGCAGAAGTATTGCTCTCTCCCTTCCCTCCCGGAACCCTGAGCTCACTAGGGATGGGAAACGTACCGGTATGTGCATCTCTGATCGGGGAAAGGACGCAGAGTTCACTAGATCATTCTTGACAGGCTGCTGGCCTCCAGTGCGGAGGGCTAGAGGACATGCCTTTTGGAGAAAATACGCACGGCATTGATTTTTCTAAGTAAGAGATTTTGTTTTGCCTTCTGTGCTGAACTGAGACACTGAAACAAGGCCCAAATTACTCTCTCCTACGGGAACACGTTGAACAAAGCACTCCTCTAACTGAAAAATCCTGCAGTAGGTTTCAGAGCTCTGCGTACAGATGGATCTATACAGCACAACACGTGTACCCGATCTGCTCTGCGACGTCTGTGACACTTGGCCAGTCAAACATACTATTTCTGCACAAACCGCACCCAACTGGAGTAGAACAACGAATGTGTCTGCATCGTGGCCTGTAAAGTAAGTGTCAGTGCTGAGAGTCCGCTGTCATTCAGTTCATCACAAGGAACACGTTTTTTGGCATGCCAACAATACAATTCTCGTCCTCCACTAGTGAGCACAGTTTCACCAGGAGTTAACCACAACACTGCAGTAAAGTTCCAGTTTTCACCAAATTTCTGTCTGTTCCCCATAGTAGGTAGTCATATATTAGGTGTCATACGTTCAAAACTAACAATTCCAGCAATCGGGTTCATCTTTCCAGCTATGATAGTAAAATGACAGTTTTCAAGATTTGTTCCTCAAGTTAGCCCTCTGAAATGTTCTTCAGGAAAAAATTTCTTTGATTACGAGAACTAAAGTAATCAAAGACACCAAAGATGCTTTTAAAGCCAAGCCTCATTCAAGGAACCTCACTGGTGAGTACTGGCTAACACTTCCCCATAGTACTCCACGGCGTGTTGCCGTGAGTAATTAGGGGACAAGTGTTTCCTGGAGCACCCAATATTAACTATTCCGAAAAATGGGCCTTAGCTCTGGTTTGGCAAACACTCTCCTGTTCATTTCTTTTCATGAGTTACACAGTTCAGCCTGCTTGTTTTGATCACTGGAGACAAAAACCCAAACAACTGCACCTATATAAACTTCCTTTCTTACAAGTCCCTGGGTGCAGAGATTTTTCTAGTGAAAGTATCAAGACGAAAGCTATGTATTTGATAGGAAGAATAAATAATTAAGGAAAGAATAAAGTACATGTTGTTGGTATATTGGGATGGTAACATACAAACAATGAAGAACAACGAAATCAGTTCCTCTGCTCCGTACAGTGAACAATCATTAATACCCAAATAACCCTGAAGTTTAACATGCATGTTATTATTGACACGCGTGAGATAACACTACAACAAAGACTTTAGTAGGATTCAAAGAATAATAAATACGTGCCTCCCACTTTCTCTCTCTAGAATAGCTTAATTCCCATTACCAACACACCGAAATGAAACTGAAAGAATTTCTGTTCACAAATATCAGATAATAATTCATAAAAAAAATAGGGGACAAGTTTTCCCTGGAACACCCAATATTAACTATTCCGAAAAATGGGCCTTAGCTTTGGTTTGGCAAACTCTCTCCTGTTCATTTCTTTTCGTGAATCCTTTCATGCAATGTATGCATGATCACTAGCAGTTATATACAGCCAGACTACAGAAAGAATTTTGTGATTTCAGAATAAAAGTTATTTACTTTGAGGAAAAAACCCTGAGTTTGAATAAATGCTTCAGTTCAGAGTAGGATTTAATTTTCTAATACATAACAGTAAAATATGTCATATTAAATACTGTATGCAATATCATCTTCCACAATACAAAACACTGAAGTATGTCTATCATGAAAAGGACAAGTGTAGCAAGGTATTTTTAAGACACGAGGCCCTAGCGTCAAGCTAAGGCTTGCATTTTAGAAGCTTTCCACTTCCTCCTCCGCTGTGAAACAAACATCTTCCCCACTTTTGGAAAGCAAGAGCAAAATAATGGAGGTGGTTTTGATGCAACATACAGCTGACAGATGTCCTGTGAATGGTTTCTAAGGAAAATATAGCCCAACTACAACGTCAAAAAGAAAAATTCTCACTACCAAAACATCCTCCGTTATTGGTAAAAGAAAAAGAAGTCGTGAGGACAGTTCTTACTCTGGGGACGCTTCTAAACTTTACAAACAGAGCAGGTAGGACAAATTAAGAGGCCAAGTATCAAAAAGATATGACACTATGAAAGGAAACTTTTACTAACAACGTCTGCCCCAGAACTTTTGTATGGACGGATGATTCATTCCCTAGACAACAAATCCAACACTTTCTATGAGCAACATATAACATTATGTTCATCCCGTTCTGCCATTATGACCATTTTTGAGCCAACAAAAGAAACAGCAACATTTTTGCTGTTTTTCCTCAGCAAGCAAAACTACCCTGCAGTGGGAAGAATTTCAGGACCCCAGGCGGGGAGTTTACCTCCTGAGACGGCACAGTTTTTGCTGCGACAACACGGTGGTTCTCAGCCTTTCAACGACAGCTGTAAGCAGCCTGGAACATCTACGCAGACAACTTCCTATAGTATTTACTGACAGCACTGATGACATTAGGATACAGAATAGGAAGAGATTCCCAAAAAGATTCTCCTCTCAAATCGCCCATACAGCAAGGAGACTGGTTTCCTGGTAGGTAAAAATGTTTTTAGCATTCTTTTTTAAAATAAACTGCCAGACAAGAAATACCCAACTTTTTGAGGTTTGGTTTAGGGTTTTTTTCGGTTTGGTTTTTTTTTTTTTGCTTTTTTTTAAACTAAAACCCAGAAAATTAAGGCATACAGAAACTGTTGAAAAAACAAAGCAATGAACTTGAGTTTATAAAAAAAGAAAAAAAACACCACACACCTGAACAACAAGCTGATGCGCCTATTATCATCACAGCAAGTGAACAGAAAGCTAAATGTCAAGCATTACTACAGATATAGGTCAGCAATTTCTATTGTTAATGCCGTTCAGCAGGTACCCATGGCAGGAGGTAAAGCCACCTAATCACAATTTCAGTCGCTTAAAACAAGTCAAACTCTTTCACTCCCTCGCTACTTTGCCACCCAATAAAACTGCTGCTCAGCAGAATTCAGATTAACCAAGGGAGAAAAAATAAGAAAGAAAGAAAGAAAAAACCGCAATTCGCTTACCATTGTGATGAGAACCCTGTATTTATCCAGCATTGCCTGGCTGTCATGGCATCCTGCCAGCAACTGCCAGACCTCTGCCCTTAGCGCCTCCGGAACACCGCTTTTCACCAGCGTAGATAATCCGTTGGGTCTCACAAGAAGGTTATTGTGCCTGGGAAACAGACAATCAGTTGCCGATTAAGCTTCAGCTACTGGAGTAGAAATCAAGATAAAACATATAAAAAGTTTTGAAACTTTCCAACATTATTCTGAAAAGTAGAGTCAGCAACTGTCCACACAAACTTTTCTTCCGCTTGTTATGCTGAGTAGGGTTTGTCAGGTGGAAAGCAAAAATTCTGCAAGGATTTACAGTAAGAACCACTCACAAAATCTAGTGATACACAAATTCTCTGGGTGCAGAGAAATTCATGAAAACTAAAACAATAAACAGTTGCAGAAATTGAACCAAACTGGCTAATGAAAAACAATTTGGATTGAAAGAGAAAACTATGCCATCTGTGCAGACAATTCAATTTCAATATTTGTTCAACATATACGTTTAGCTTAGGTTCAGAAAAGGAAAGTAAAAATAACCTAAGCTGTGTAAAGAAATAAATTTCGGAGAACAAATATAAGCCAGTTTTGAGAGTACTACCAGGCAGACTGAAGTTCCAGTTTCACGCTTCATGCCAAGAGTATGTTGCAAGTCCCACCAAGCAGGAACACTTACACATACCTCGGTAAAATCCCACCGTTCCAAAGAAATCTGCCTATTATCTGGTGGTTTACTGTCTCTTTGTACACACACCAAGAAACGTAGGAAGACAATTGCAGGATGGATGACTTTATTTTCCAACACTGCGTAATTAATGCTACAAAAGTTGGTGTATTGAGCTACGAAAAGGCTGCATGCAGAGAGATTGAATACTAAAGATGTGTTTTTTTCAAAAAAAATCCAGTCACTGAGTCCGTACGTTTAGGATAAACTCACTGCACCTGCACAATATTGCAGAGCTTTCAGTCACAGATGTTTAAAAATCCTTTTTGAGATAATAGCGTTTACTGATCTAGATTAAACCTGGCTTTGCCTTATTATGGCAATTTTCATAGCACTGCAGCAGGAAGACTGCGGGAATTGACTCTTTATGCTTTCTAAGGTAGGAAGTGCTTTGCTCTGGTGTTTTGACCATTGTTATGTTTTCCAACTCCGCTGGTAGGAGAAGAGCGAGAGTGGCAGTTTAGCCAAATGCTAGCAAGCTGTGATTAAATTAAATAACCTGCAATTTGACCCTCAATTTTAAGTAAATGTTTAGAGCACTCACACTCTGAAACAGGTCATTAAGATGTGAACAGTTTGCCACTATTGCTTTAATTTAAAAGGTGCTCTAAAAAAAGCTCTTTTTCCTATATGCCAAGGACAATATACCCATGTTTCCAAATGACTTGAGAATTAAAAAGGTGAGTGTGATCATATGATGCCCTTATTCTTTTAAACACAATAATTATTTTAAATTTTAAATGTGTAGTGCAATACAAGTAATTTCAAACGTTATCATTTAGTTGCCAAATTAAAACCCAACTAGTCCCTTTTCTCTTTTTCAGTACATTTTGCAGCGAGTCACATTAGACTAATGGTCTTGTGATGGGGAAAAAGCTAGAAAGAAAAATCAATGCTCACAGAAATATAATGAATGTACTAGACAGTGGTTAAGCTGTTACAAAACTACGAGATGTACATTCAGGAATAAATAAATAAAATACATTAGTAGCTTAAAGCTCAAGTGATGTGAAAACGAAGCATTCGTAGCACACTTCAAAGCAGGTTAGTTTGGTTATGGCAGGGGTTTGGTCACGTGCGTCAGATGAGAACCACAGAAGGCCGCTTCTGAGGACTCGGCAAGCAGAGAAAATAAAATGAAGAGCTGAAAAGGTACATTCCCATAGAAACATCACAGGGAATTTTTCAGCGCCACCAAGAAAACAATACAAATAGCTTACGGCAACGACTGAGAGATGCACATTCCATGCTGTAATAGCATCCTCGCTACTGAACTTATTCCCAGTTGAGAATGAAGCATGCCACACTACACCAGATTTTACTGGGTTTGTCACATATTTTGTCACATATAGACAGTTTTATGGTAGAGGCAATGCTTCAGCGAGTGCAGTACACTTTAATACCTAAGTAATACTTTATGCAGTAAAGCATAACTCTAACTTCAATAGACAGCTTCTCAGTTTCTGTATGTAGCTTGATCATTAATAAACAATATTATTATTACTTAATAAAAATTGTTAATTATTATTAATAATTAGTCATTAATAATCCTTGCTCTGTATCTACGATAATTCTACAAATACGCATTTCCCCCTCCTTTGCGTAGATGCCCAGGCACCTTGCATTCCTAGGCACGTTCTGACACCTGCTCGGCCAGACTAGAACAGAAAGAGGCATCAAAGAAAAGCTTGTCTTATCCTAGTCTTATCCTTCAGCACTGGGGAAAGACGGCTCATTCATGGATGCCCACATCCTTAATTTGTTACAAAGTGCTGTAATTCTCCTGCAGAAAATTCAAAGACGTAATTTTCAAACATCAAAGAGCAAGGATACAGAACAGCGATGCACAGACTACGCTCCAGCTTGACAAACAAATATTTCTGATCAAAGACTGCTATTGACCGTTACTACTTTTTTTAAAAAAACCCAAACACATCGGAAATAGTTAAGTACTGAGCTAAACTAGCTCAGCTTGCAAGAACAACTTTAGTGCTGAGGGTGCAGTAAATAGTAAAATAAATTAAAAGATATTCATTACTTTCCAACTGTTTATTGTCTCTTTTTGGTAAATTATCCTATTCTTATTCCTGTTTACATGTTTGAAGGAGACTCCAGGAGCAATGTTTCTGCTGAGTCACTCTGTTAGGTTACAGTGACGTTTTAAGCAATTAAAGTGCAAGAAGCTTTTCATCTGAGAGACAAATCAGCACGCCAGTTCTCCAAGTGGAAATGTTAACTTTTGTTTAGTTAATTTTTGTTTAGTCAATTTTTTTTACAAGTGCACAGATATTCCGCTAGCATATGCTGCAGTTTTCAATGCACTATGAGATTTTATTTCAATCTATTTTTAGTTTTCAATTTGTTAACATTTTCAGCTGCTACTCTTTCCAAGTTTTGTTCTTAAAATGTAACATAACACTATTCAAGAATTCAAGTATTTTATACACTTTAATTTCTCTCAAAAGGTAATATTGCTTGAGACACTCCTAAAGAAAATGGTTGCTAGTGCTAGTCTTCAAGCTGGCTGGGATCTCCCATTTCTCATTCCATTTTTGACTCATTTTAACTGAGGTGTTTTAACTACTAAGATTCTCTGAGTTATAAGTTATGTTAGGACTTCAAAATAGTTCACTCCAAAAGCCTTAAGTGTTTTGTCCCACTGAATGGCATGCTTGAGTAACTTGGAGAAACAGTTGGTTACGTGAAACGTGAGGGAATGAGCTGTGGGCAGCTCTTTCCTTCAGCCTGCTGGACAGGAGGCCAGATATTCCTCAAGGGCAAAAGTTAAATCTAAAAGAATCCATTGACAGATGAATTTAAAAAATAATCTTAGAAAAGTTACAAAAGTAGCATCTTCCAATGTAAATGCAATGCAGATTGAAACAAACCTTCCACACAGTTCTTTAAGGACTCAAGATGGGATTCCTCACTGGCCATGGGCGCCAGATATAAAATTGCAAACAATTTATAAACTCTCTGTTGGGATGTCTTTTAGAACAAGCTTTGGGAAGTTCAAATGCGCTCCAGAGCGCGTCTGTCTACAGCCTTTTCAGGTGAGGAAAAACCACTAGTCTACAGGGATCAACTGACTTCCAGACTTTTCCTCAGTATTTTCTTAATCATTCCCAGGGTCCCCAGCCAGAGTATTTGTACAATCGTTCCATTAAATATTTGCGTTTCCCCAAAAAGATCCTTCATTAAGGGCAGAAACTTGGATGACAAAATAGTTAAAAACAAGCAGGAGGGAAGGGCCCTGGAGGGAAGGGTTCCATTACGCCAAATAAAATCTAAAATCTTGTGACGTCTCATTTAGTGGCCTTTGCATGCGATCCCCACGGAAGATGAGGTCAGCAGCCAGAGGCTGTGGTTCTTACACTAGCCAAGTAAAAGGGGGAATCACCCAATAAATCCTTAAAATGTTTTTCAGCTCTCTTTTTGGAGTTAGGAAAAGGAACCTTTGCCAATTCCTAGATTAAGGGCCTCTGATTATTTTTGTCTCAGGCAACAGGAACTATTACTTACAAAGGAAAAACCAAGTAAGTGGTTCTGGCATTTGCTAATAGCACAAGGTCTCTCAAAGGTAGCAAATGCACAGACTTTTTCCTCTCTTGGCGAAGTATGTGCCTCTACTGAAGCACTTAATTAAACCACAGAAATAACACCGTTGAGAACATACTTTAGGTGTACAAATATTCTTCATTTTACTCGCCAACAGAAACAGTTTCAGTGAGAATAACAGTTGTTCTAGAATCCCTTTTCAAGAGCTTACACAGCGCATGTTAAAAAAAAAAAAAAAGAAAAACGTGCTTCTAAACCAATCCATTAAACGTACGTCAGGCAGCACAAACGGCTTGGATAGGACAGACGGGAGCTGCTCTGTCTTTTCTAAGAGCAGTAAGAGGCACTGCGTTTCCCGAGAGCCGAATAACCGGCCCCGAGGAACGCAAACGGCCAGCAAGTTCTGCGTTTGAAGACTCGCACCCGCAGCGTGAGCATACACGGGCATATTCCCAAACACTGAACAAAACAAGGCTTTTGCAGACGCTGTGGGAGAGACTTGTCAAATAACTGCAAGTAAAGAGGATTTACCAGTCCCTTTTAAACTAGGTTAGAAAAGCACACTTCTTTGTGGTTTGTATTTTAGTTTGTATTTTGGTTTTTAAACTGTGTAAGCTGAAAGGTCATGCTTAAGAACTTATAGTCTCATAAAACAAAGAAAAGGTTACTATTTAAAATCTAAATTTAAGAAATGAAGCATTACCATCTCCCCAGTAATTCTCCCCAGGAATACAAAATCTTCTCAGGACAATCCTTTGACACATCACCAGTGCCACTGGAGAGTTCATTATCACTCTCTGCAAAAAAAAAAAAAAAAAAAAGAAAAGAAAAAAAAAGAAAAAGAAAAAAAGACAAAACGAGAAAACAAAAGCATGCACAGATTTACCAAAGAGAACAGACATTAGAAATGCTAACACATAGGTCTCAGACAAATTCTTATCACATACCAGTTTTAAAACCACCAAGAGACATAGAAAAGATTAGTGGAACCGTAAAGAATGTTTAGCAGACTTGACAAAACAAGTGCGTTAATAAAGTTCCCATAAAGTTTAAGAGAACAAGACAAGGGAATAATTCACAGCACTGTTACAGGAAAAAGGGCTGGGATCTAGAAAGGCATTATGTGAGAAAAGATTCAAGGCTGCGAACTATCATTTAATGAAATTTCACAATGCAGTATTATCTAAAAGTCACATCCAGTCCAGACTTCACATAGAGAGAACTCTCTTTTAAAACACAGTAGATAATGCTACTTCATTAAACTGCAGCCCTTACTCCATTCTGCTCTCATGTGGTACTCTGATCTCAAGAACCCTACTCAGAGCCACACTTTTTTTTATTTTTTTTTTTTTAATGATACAAGTTCATGGATGATCAGTGAAAACAAGGCTATGACATTAAAGGTCAAATTGCATGGAACAGAAAAGGATGCTTCAAAAGGAAAAGAAACCTCATAAAATATTAAGAATAAAACACTTACGGAGAGATATATGTCATTATACGACTAATACACAAACCCAGAAGGGATAATGTGAGCCTGGGACAGTGTGCTCAAATAACCATCCAATGGGTCTGTGCAGCCGTCCACAGGAAGCTGAAAAGTCTCTTTAGAGCAGCTCCTCACGTGAACATGGTTTTGCTGTTATTTGTTATCTGAATAAAATACTGCTAAAAATTAAACTTGAGTCAAATTTCCACACCACCAAATGTTGTCAGGGCTCCAATTCTCAGCATCTTTACGACGAAACACAACCTAAAAAGAGACCCTGCAACAGCCCCGTTACCCTCAGAGGCCTCTGAAGCTATGGACAGTTTAGATCTTGGAGGGTCTGCAAGGGTGCTCTTCCCTATGAGCTGAGCTGTCTCAAGAAGCTACAATCAAACAAAAAAGGTGGACCAAAGCTCCAAATCCCGTAGATACTCTCTTCAACGCAGCTCAGTCACATCTGGTGCTGACATAATATCGTTAATTCCTCAGGTACACTGAACGCTTCACCTTCACCTTTATGTACACAACAGTAGTAGTTCAGGTAGGGGAGGATCTTCTGTACTTGTACAATTATCCTCTTAAGTCTTCATCCTTGTCATTCTCGCTTCAATTACACGTTTCTAATTTATAGTCTCAGCAACTGTCAAACACAAGTCATCACTAAAAATATCATCGGTGCTTGAATTTGACAATGAACTGTGAGGACAAAGATAGCATATACTGTATTTCAAGGACAATTAAGAGAAAAAACGCTGCCCTGAGAGAAGCGTATCAGAAATCTCTTCGTACTTCAAACTGAACATTAGATTAGTGAAACCCTTTAGCTTGGAACCTGTTTGTACAGCTTTACAGGCCCCAAAATACAAGATCAACCTGCATTTAAATACTTCCCCTTAGAATTAAAAACAAAACAAAAAAACAAACCAAAAACCCCCCACCCACACTCATCACAAATCTACAGGAAACTTGATTTCAAGGTTTCCCAATCTTTTGCATACATTCACTAGATCTAAGGAAACATGGAAGTATGAAGATCTAAAAGCCCCAAGCTCATAATTTTAACTGAAATTTGGTATCATTATAAAAAGTTTCCCAGTAACCAAAGAAACACGTTAAAGTCCAGTGGAAGCAATGCATTTGAAGACTCAACTTTCCTTTCATTTTAAAATTACCAAAAATATTGTAAAGGTCAATCTCCTCACTTACCACTCAAACCTTGTAATATCTAAAAAAAAAAAGTTAAGTAAAAGCAATTAAATGCATTACCTTTTTTAAATTCTCTCCTCTCCTGATTTGCCTAACTGGATCAAGGAGATCAATTATAAATGCAGCCCTTATACTTCCCATGGAAACAAGGAAAAAAAATTTGGGGGGGAACCTTCTCTAGATTGAGTACATTGGCCACTCTGAAACACGAGGTACGTGTTAATGATACTGGTACACATTAAGAATCTCAAGAAACCTGGCTCACACCGGAAGTTTATCATAAACCACAATTTCAGAAAGGTTTCACACATTCCAGGTAAAGGACGACAATTTGGCACAAAATTCTGAAAGGAGAGATTTGAATTACTTTGGAGAGACTGAAGAACTACAGTGCGTCTCTGCAAGAGCTACTGCTGAAAGTATTCACAAACCCACCTTGCAGGCTGAAACAATATCTGATAAAAATGAATAAAATCCCCAACCAGTCCAAAACATTTAAAAATGAAGCTACCCTGAACACTTTCAGGAACAAAGCACACGAGTTGTTACCTGATCCAACCCGGAGCTTGCCAAGGAATACTAACACCAAACAAAAGAACAAACCCCTTCTTTTCTCACTGCACTGGTATTCTATGCAAAATTCCTCAAAGTTCTTAAGGAGATCAGTGTTACAGAGCATACGTGTTCCAGCAAGATATATCACAAAGCTACAGTGCTTCAGCCCTGAAAATTCTTTCATCTGCAAGGCTTAACAGTATTTTAAATGTATTATTCAGTTATATGTCAGAAAATCACAGGCCTTAATTAGAAATGCCATATGTTCCCTTTCAAAAGACGTTAACGTCAAACTTCAAAATAGAACAGGGCACAGGATAGAGTTTGTTTCCACTCTAAAGACTATTTACATATTCTAACCTGTGTAAGCACTTAGATATAAATTAAGGAGAAAAAAAAACCAACAGAGAGGCTGTGGGAGGGATATTTAACTGTAGATGTTCTTCTCTGAGGTGTACTTGTATACATATTTTTTTCCACATTCTACAGCATCTGTAAGCCAGCAGCATTAGCCAGAGCATGATTTTATTCACCCTTATTCTGCTGGGAATACCACAGCTCCCTTCCTCTAAATGCATTCTGTACTTCTGTACTGCATTCTCCCTTCCTCCTGTACTTGCCCCGACCTCTCAGAGCCATTCGACTGGACAATAAAACTGACGCCTCATCAGAATGAGGGGAGGATGGGGGATGTCTCCAGGGAGCAAACCTGAGGACTGGGTTGTAAATGTCTGTACACACAAATAGCCTTTAAGAATACTTAGAGAATACAGTCAGCCTCTCAGGATTCTTGTTTGGCTGGTTGGTTCGAATTGCAATGTGATTCACAAAATTCACAAAAAAAAAAAAAAACAACCCAAACCAAAAAAAAACCCAGACTTCGTGGATGCTTCATGAACCAGTTCCCTGAATTCAGGGTCTTGGTTTAAAGCAAGCCTGAAGGATCGCACCTCCACAGTGAGCATCGCTCTGCGTGGCATCAGCGTAGAATCATAGAATGCTTTGGGCTGGGAGAGACCTCTGGAGATCATCTAGTCCAACCTCCTACTCCAAGCAGCTCCAGTTAGATCCGGTCGCTCGGGGCCCTGAGCGGGAGGGTAGTCGTGAACGCCTTCAAGAAAGGGGACTGTCGAACCTCTCTGGACAACTTGTTCCACTACTTGATCGTGCTCATGGTTTAAAAACAAACCAACCCGCCCAAACCATCCTTTTATCTAACCGGAATTGCCCAGGTTCCAACTCGTGTCTGGCGTCTGTTGCCTCTCAGCCTGCTGTCACGCACCTCGGAGAAGAGCCTGGCTCCGTCTCCTGCTCCTCTGATGTAGGAGCTGTAGACAGCGGTAAGATTCTCCGCTGCCCATTTTCTTCTCCAGCTGAACCAAGCCCCGTTCCCTGAACCCCTCGCTGTACATCCCGCGCTCCTGCCACCTCACCAGCGCAGTGGCCTCCACGGGACGTGCTCCGGTGTGGCGATGTCCGTCTTGTACGGGGGAGTCCAAAACTGGGCCCAGCGCCCCAAACACAGCCTCACCGGTGCCGGATGGAGGGGATGGATCGCTTCCCGGACCTGCTGGCCGGCCTCCTGCTAACGGAGCCCAGGGTGAGCTCGGCCGTCTTTGCTGCCAGGGTACAGCGCTGACTCCTCTTCAGCTTTTTGCCTGCTGGGATTTTCAGGTCCTTTTCTGCAAAAGTCGCTTTTATCTGGTTGGTGTCCAGGCTGTCTTGTCACACGGGGTTATTCTGTTGCAGATACAGGACTTCGCGCTTGCCTTTGTCGAACTTCGCGAGGCTCCTGCCAGTGCCTTTCTCCAGCCTGTCCAGGTCCCTCTGAGTAGGAGTCCTGCCCTGCACCATTACTGACCACTCCCCCCAGTTTGCTGTTGTCCACAAACCTGCTGAGGATGCACTCGGTCCCATCACGCAGGTGATTTAATGAAGACATTAACAGCACTGATCCCAATACTGATCCCAAAAGATAGCACTACTTGCTGGCTGCCAGCTGGGCTTTGCACCATTGATCGATTCTTTCATCCCAGCAGTCCAGCCAACCTTCCAACCACATTATTTTTCACTTACCCAGTCCCTATCTCATTGATTTAATGATAAGGACACTATGGGACACAGTGTTGGAGTGCTAAAATCAAGGTATACAGCATCCAGCGCCCATCCCTTGTCGACAGCACTGGTCACCTTGGCACAGAAAGTAATGAGGTTGGTCACCATGATTTGCCTTTCATAAATCTCTGCTGGCAGTTCCCAACGACCTTCACATGTTTAGAAACTACTTTTGGGAGCATTTGCTCCATAACCAGTCCCATGGACTGAGGTTAAGGCTGACCTGGAACTTCCTTCTGGCCCAATGACATTTGCTTTTCTTCTTTTAGACATGAGCCATTTGCATGAGATCTATATGGAAGCATGTACAGATATCACTTGGGCTGGGGGAGGATCTCTGGATGACAGATTTTGCATATAGTCTGTTTTGTTAGTATATCTATAGACAAACATAAACGTATAAAAAGTAGTCTCTCAAAAATCTGTAGGGACATTCAAGAACAAACGAAAAAAGAAAGAATCTAACTGAAAATAAGATTGGCAGCCTACTGGATATACATAATTTTGTGCCTGCTTGATTTAGAAACACTCATGACTTAAATTATTTATTATTTGAGCAGACTCCTCAAAATAGGGCACAGAGAGTTGTATTTTAAGTGGCCCAGCACTAACATTTATTCCGTAACAATATTCTATTGACGAGGCTCAATTATAACTTTTCCCCTCCTCCTTTAAAAAACCGACTGCAACTTGCAGAAGTATCATGTTCGTATGAAAGACCTCTCAGCGCTTTAGCAGCACCTTTAGCAAAATAAACTATGGCTCATTATTCTTGGTAACCAATAATTTGGAAAATGCTCCCCAAAATGGCCCATCTTGCATGTAGCAGAGGCACCTCTTTGGATTTAGTCTGATCCATAACAGCCTGAAAGGCTGTTTTTAGTGGACAACAAATAAAACTTTCAGAATTACACCAATTTCCGTTGATGTGAAATGGCAATTAGGTTATTTTGGGTTGGGGAGCTCATGTTTGGGTTTTTTGTCTGTTTGCTTTTTATAGTAAAGTATTTGGAATTGATGAAGTGCGACAGAAGACCACCTTATGCAGTAAAATGGCTGTGCGCATTTGGAGTGCTGTAAAGCCATGGGAAGCTTTGACTGTCTCCCAAGACAGCAACAGAGCGAGTTAAGACGAGCCTCATGAGACAGCTCCACTAGGTTAGCCAAGTTCTCACTTTTTACCTTGGCTACGGAGAACACAGGCCTGGATCACGCAGTCCCCTGCAGGTACTTGCCTCGCCTGACGCTACAGACCTCCTCCAGTTGCCTCCCCAACAGCCCATTCCAAGGGCTTCAGCACTCGTACTCCATGGACTATACCTCCCTTCAAATCTAATTCTTTCTACCTGCAATTTATGCCTATTACCTTTTCCTTTTCCTCCTAAAGAATTTTAGCACANAAAAAAATTTCACACCACACAATTTAAAAAAAAAAAAAAAAAAAAAAAAAACAGCAAAAAAACCCAAACAACAACAACAACAAAAAAAAAAATCTTTGTCTTTATTTTTTCCTCAAAGGACACATTCTCCAGACTTACCCTAATTTCTGATTTCTTTCCTCCTATATTTTTTCTCGATGAGAGGGGTTCAAACGAAGTACCGAGCAGCAAGTGTTTGAAACAGAAGAATTACGCACACGTAACTCTATGCTAAGCAACCAGCTCACAGAAAAACCCCATACACACAGAGACACAAAATCTTGGCCTCTTCTTGCCCCTCGCTTATTTTGACAGCGAAGGCTTTGGAGCCCCCAAGGACAGAGCAGGGGCACCCCAGAGGGCAGCTCTGGGATCCCCAGCGGCACCGACAGGCGGGTAAAGGCTGTAACAAAGCACTGGGAGAAACCAACGCAGAAAAAAGCCAAATAGCACAGATGTTCCTCTCACCAGGTACTTTACAGGCACCTTCAAACAAAAGCCACCAGCTATGTTTAGTGGTATTTTCCATTTTGGGCCTGAGGAAATAGATTAAGTTTAGGAAGTCTTACTCATGGCAAACAACAAGTGAGGTATTAAATATGC
This sequence comes from Dromas ardeola, assembly GCA_013398915.1. Lineage (NCBI taxonomy): Eukaryota > Metazoa > Chordata > Aves > Charadriiformes > Dromadidae > Dromas > Dromas ardeola. Next base: position 167,765 of record VYZM01019516.1, on the reverse strand, counting down.
TTGAATGTTTTTCATCTTCCATTTTTTTACAGTCAAAGAGCATTTTTTTGTTTGGGAATGTTTTTGGTTGTTTTTTTTTTTTTTTTTTCTATGAATGGGCCTTTTTTTGCACCTTACTTTAAAAATTTTCCTTTACACGGTACTCCCCTCACGCACATTTAACACCGATGACGTAGCTACAGAGCTGCTTTTCCAATAGATTGGGTTCTCCTTACAGAAATCTACTAGCTCACCTGAAATACAACAATGCCTTAGAAGTCAAACTCCCCTGCCAGTTAACAAAAAAGGCAAGTAAGGCAGAAAACTATACTGTTGTTGCAGAGAGTTCAAGCATAAGAGTAAGGGAAGTACATCCTAAAATGATTAGAAATGCATGCATACAGCAGATAAAAAAAAACAACAGGTGGGATTTGAGCACTGATGCAAAGAAAAAAAAAGAGGATTTTTAATGAGTTTTAACTGAGAAGCTGTTACAAATGAAATAAAAGAGTAGGTGGAACTGAAAAATAATACAGTTGGAGCAGCCTGAAGGAGAAGGGAATTAGGTCATGAAAATAGGTGGGAACAGAATTTGAATACTTCAAACTGAAAAGCTTGATTTGTATGTAGGAGAAGAACAAAAATGAAGGGGGAGCTGAAGTTGGCAGCATATTATCAGGGCAACAAGATATAGACGTTACTGACGTGGAATGATTCCATACATACCAGATAAAAGAGGATCGTGAGAACGGCCACAAAAAAAGCAAGTTTCCATTTATAAGGTAACAGGAAATTATAGAGCATGAACTATCGTTTTGCCAGGAAAGAAAAGAGTGAAACAAAGTTTAAGTAATGAAATTCATTCTAGTATTAAATAAGGTAGATTTTCAGAAAGGTCCAACTTTTCAGTGCGTTAACAAAACATTTTGATGAAGATAAAAAGATTTCAAAATGCCTTCCAAATGACATTATCTATGAAATTACAATCCTCAGTGTATTTTCTGATTGAGAGGGAAAAGCAATAATCGGGAGCAGAAAAATATGGATTTATGATTATAAACAAAGACTTGCATTAAATTCTGCTCCCAAGACCCTTCTGTTTATATGTAAGTGACATAATTAACTTGAAGAAAAATTAATTTGGCAGCTACTGAAGTACATATCAAGAGAGTAAAAACAAAAAAAGGAAAGATACCCGAATTCTTCACTAAAAGCAAACCAGTAATAGCAAAAATTAGTATTTTTACAGTTCATAAAAAAAGGAATAAGATACACATTTTTCACTTAGAATCATTCAAGCAAAAGCTAATGCTGTCAAATCTCAAAATTTTTATTACCTTGCAAACAGTTTGCAAACTTAATTACTCTTCTCTGTAACCAAAAATCTGGATCCCAAAACCCCCTACATTTGACAGACACTGAAAGAGGGTGGGAGAACACAGGATGGATGATGTCTGTCCTTCACTCACCGCATATGACAATGGTTTTCACTGGTTATAAAGAAGTCTGTGCAAAATCTCTCCAAGGACCCACACCTCTACTTTGGAACAATCCTGTTGGTTGTGTGAAATGGCTAGCCTAGCCCACTTTTTCTTTACAAGACAATAAAAATTTCTGCATTTAAAAACATACCTTAGTTCTGTGTCATACAGTTTCTACACAGGCCCTGCATTACTGTTATATTAAACAAGAATCATTTAAAAACTAGAACAACAAAAGACCACAAAAGCCAAACCTTAACGGTGCATCCAAATCTGAGTGCAGAAACACACACAGATGATTCCACCCTCGTGGAGTGCACACACAAGTGGGCCACCGTGACATATCTAAATTTGATGTACAAATGCTTAAAGCTGAATAAAAGCGTGGAGAAGAATTATCACTTCAGTTCAGTAGTTTTGCTCCCACACAGATGACAAAGCCAAGGAAATGCTGCACAGTGGAGGTATTCTTGTAAATATAAACATCTTCCACATGTACTCTGCTGGCTGAAAGCTGACAGCTTTGAGAACACGCAAGAAAAATCAAATTTGAGATGCTGTCACAATTCTAAGGCAATGCCATTCTTTACTCCATATTAGTAATTTACAAATTTGTAGATTAGTATCTACTGCCATATTTGATACAAGCAAATGGAAAACAAAAAAAATCAACATTATAAACACATAAAAATTATGTAGCGCCTGGCATTTACTTAAAGTGCCAAGGCAGCATTCAAGGCACTTTGATTATAAAATACTTAGACTTAACAAAATACTAGAAAGCTAATGACCAAAACTAAAGGGACAAGAATCTCGCTCTGAGGTTAATAATCATTAGTAAAAAGTCAGGGGGAACTGTTTCTTGGGAAAAGTCTTTTTCATGATCTCCATATAAAGTTGGTTCAGTAAGCTAATTTTTTAATGATATGAAATGTGAAATTATGTGGGCACAGTAGTGGCAGTTTGAGGCCACACAAAACCATGGCACTCATGACTGAAACCTGAGCAGATCCTCTAGCAATAGGAAATTCGAATTCCTAATAAACCAACAGGATCGCAAATCCTTTTTTAAATTACTTTCAAACTACCATACTGTTTATAGGCAGGCAAGGAAAAAACAACCACTACCAAAATAAACCATCCAAAACATTCCAAATAATTTGCAATTGCTTCCAGACAAGACGCAAACAACAATTCATGCTCATTTATTACTGAAAAATGTCTATTTTGTCCCACAGTCTGAAATAATTTTACGTAAGCTATTAAAAAAAAAGGATGGAAATCAAAGAAACAGATTTCACCTATGTACTCAAGGAACTGAAAACTCCCTTAATTTGAAAAAATTTTTTCCTATCATTCTGCAAGAATAAACCAAAGTCGTCAACGGATTGCCCTTGCAGGAGTGTTTTGTGGACGCTGAAGAAGGAGGGGAATGGAACAGCCCAGAGTAAGTCCTGCTCACTTCCCGAGGGCCTAGCCTGCAAACCCAGCGTTTTTAGCTTTTTAGAGGTGAACTCCAACAGCACCCTGGGCTACAGGACAGGAAAGAACCTGAGCCCCAGAGTCAGGAGGCCTTCCCTCTACCTTCCATCTCCCTATAAACCTGCAACACAAACCACCTGGAAATTCCCCAGCTTCCCATTTCATTTACAACCCTGAAATGTCATTAAATACTTCTGTAACCTACAGAAGTGCTTCAAATCCCAAACAATTCAAACACTTGCCATGCCTGCATGAACAAATTTAAAGACAACTGTAACTACCAACAAGAACTGCCCCTGTTTAGGGCATATTGAAAAAATACAGTCTTCTGCGCTCAGTATTATTTTTTTTAATATACTAAGGAAGGGATCATATTCTTTCTGGCAGCACAATAATCACTGCAGAAGTCAAATGAGTGCGTTTTTAATAACAAAAGTTAACTTGTAAGGCATGAAAATAGTCCAGTGCAAGAGAGTGTATAGCGGAGTCCATCAAATGACATCAGGCTCATCAGGAATATTTTCATTTGGAAGCTACAGAACTGCATTCTTTTATTTTAAAACTCATCTCTTACGGAACTGCAGCAAAGGGTTCTCGTCTGAAGATAACCACTAGCCAAATGACCTTGTGAATTTAGGATTTATAAAATTTTAGTTAATTTTTATGGAGATAGCTGAAAGACTCCAATACAGATTTAACTGATCTTGTTTAGGACTCACCAACATAACTCTGTATTGGATTAATATAACAAACAGTTGCTATGAATTACATAAAGCTATTTTTAATTTGGATAAAAATGCAGAGTTGACTATTTCCACACTACTAATGTCATTCTTCTCACCCAGTCATCCTCTTTTGTTCACACTATCCCTTATCGTAAACTCCAATTTTATCACAAAATACTCTCAATAGCTCTATTGACTCCTAAAACACCACCTCCTCTAATCCTTTGCTTCCTGAATCCTGAAAACAGCCTCCACCCACCCACCCAGCCCATTTGACAGTGCATCCCAATTTAGTCTGACTGATCATCTCCGGTTTAGTATTGCCCACTCCTTACCTACTCTACGCACCATCTTTTTGTGCTGTCCAACATACCACACTCAGATTGCTTTGAAGCTTTCAGGGTCCTCTACCCTTTCATTTCTGTTTTCATTGTCAAATTTCACCATCTCCACACTGAACTTCCATACCTCTTACGTTAATTTTTCTATTGTACAATATCTCTTCCTTTTAGTTCTGAGACTTAAGACACAGAGAAAGTTCTACCCTCTTAAGTTTGTTATTTCTTCTCTTTTGTTGCCCTTTCTTACTTCTACAGCTTCAAACTTCTATATAATTTCTCCTTATTAAAGGCCAATAACTAAACACCAAACGCATTTCAATAGGATTCTTTTCGGTTTAAGTCCACTGTTTCTGGGTCAGTACCCACCCTCCTGTCGTCGGCATCCCTGCTCAGTTCCAGCTGTCAGAAACGTAATATGTAAACCCGTGAGAAATCTGTTGCTGCAGTAAACACAAACACAAACCCAAGCATTAAGTTATTTGAGAGTATTCCAGAGGCAATCTACCACTCATGCTTCATTTTGGAGACTTGGTAGGCGTGTTATTTTTTACCTATCTTGAATTACCTGTTTGAGGATGTCTGCTAAACGTGCCATGCTTACTGTGCATGCAATTTATGGACTGGAACAACATCTAGTAACCAGACACTCGTGACCACATAAAACTTCGACAAAAAAGTCTTCCAAGTCAGTTACTATCAGTTGAAAGACCATTTTCTGTTTTTACACAGAATTGCTCCTGCTTACAGTGATCCTTAACCTTCTAGCATTATTCTGATTCAAGAAGAAACTCAAATGGAGTTATCTAGTATTCTCCTGCAATGTAATATTATAGTTAAAAGAAAAAAAAAATTAAAATATTAGAGCCAAAGGAAGGTCAGCATTTCACGTATGGTCTAAGCAAGCACTTGCTACTAAAAGAAGGCAACCTGTTCTTCGCCTTCTCCTTTGTTACTTGTTTCTAGGACCACATTCTCCTTGCGAGCGCTTCTGCTGGAAAGCAATTTTCTCCAATCCTTAGGCTCACACACGCAGCCGCCACTTCATCCTGCCACAGAACGACACTACAATAAAAATGCTCTGCGTGGCTTAGTCTTTTTTGACTAATGCAATATACAAACCATCACTTCTCTACATGTTCTCACTTATTCTTAATGCTCCGAAAAGGAGAAAGATTAGTTCAACCAATTGTGCTCGTCACCTTGTTACAAGGTTCTACTCAAAATTAAATATTAACGGTGTACTTTTCTGCTTATTGAAAAAAATGGACACTTAAATCTGTTTAATTTGAAACCTTTCCCAAAAGAGTAAGAATTTCCTCATTATATATTTGAATCTTTTAAAATTATATTCTGAATTTAACAGAAAATTTCTTATCGAGGAGTATACTTTAGATTCTAGGTTTTGACAAGAAAGCATTAATATTAATTATATTTTAAAAATTATTATTTCCAAAGCAAAGAACCTTAGATGACTGGGTTGCCAGAAATATCTATTATAATATTAATTATTTAAAAAAAAGTGAGATTGATCTGAAAGATCTCTAAGTAGCTATTGCACAATCTTTGCAAAGATCTTAATTTTTTTATATAGCTGTTCAGATGAAAAATAAAGCTAAAATGAGAAAAGACTATTAAAAGCTATGAATGCTATTTAGGGAATATATGATCTCAATTTTCTATATGCAGTTGCTGCACATTCGAAAGGGACTATGCCCAACACTAGTACAGTAATTATTTTAAATCATTATTGGGGAGAAAGGAATCATGTTTGGTCTTTCATTAAAACAAAAAGAACAAGAATATTGAAAAAAATGCCTTCTTTCTTATGAACGTCTTTATTCATATACTGATGACACAAGACATCCCACTGAGCTGTGCGTACGCACACACACAGGGTACACAGAGATCAGGGAAGGTGCAAATGAGGCATGCATTCTTACAGCGTTATACAAATGGAACTGCAACGTATAGTGCTTCTGAAGCAAATTAAGTGATATTCTGCGGGCATGCAGGATATATATGAGGATACGGCAAAAAAAAAAAAAAGAGAACAGATAATAATCCTCAAAATCTGTAAGGGGAACACCAGCCTCTGGCCTATGAAATAATAAAGACCTTATAATGCACACCTGCCCAAGTCAGGTTGCAAGCAGAAAAAAAGCAAACAAAACCTATATGGCCAGGTAGCTACCGTGCTCAATATTAAAGAACAGAAAAAAGCCTTCTTCCAAGGCTAAGACAAGACATTGTAAACTCAAGGGTTTTTTTTTTTTTTTCCATCATCATAATTAGTACCCTGAAAAGAAAAAGAAAGAAAAAGAATGAAGAGATTTATTTAGAACAACTGCAAATGACTCATTTAACCTGCATATCCACTAGGATAGATAACTTCTAGGCAGATAACTCTAAATGCAGTTTCCATGAGAACAGAGTCGCATCATGATATTTTTAATGTCTTCTCTTAGGAAGTAATCCACATTTAAAATACGGAAACTAGCATTGGGAAGCTAAACCAAAGTTTAACTTGGGTTCATACCCCAGTGGAATGCTTTTACTCTATAATAAAATAAAGCTATTCTATAGTAGCACTAAGAGGACAATATCCACATTATTACTAATTTTGCTACATTCATCAAATTCTGGAACAGTGCTTTACTCTTCTCAGTAAGAGGCAATATTAAAAAAAAAAAGTATTCAAGTAATTACTTAAACTCCGTCCTATCAAACAAGCTCCAGAAAACTATACAACTCAAACAACAAGCAAGGAACAACACACCCACAGATGTTCAACTATGCTACGCTGAACCGCAAGACCCAAAGGTCAAATCTGAACTAATTCTCTCTATGAACAGTGAAGCAACCACAAACACCAATGAAATATAAAAGCTCCTTTAGAGAAAACAGTATTTTTACAATTCAGAAGTGGTACTTGATACAAAGGAGGGAATAACAGTGGTAGCCAATGCCCATCCCACTCCCTCCAGGAATCAGTAGGTGGTTTCCAATTCACCAGAGAGCACTTGGCGGGGGCTTTGTAACCTGCTGTCACCTGGGCTATGTGGGGCTTTTTGATGGTAACTGGAAAAGAGTAACCCGTAACCGTACCTGTCTGCTCCTGACTCTGTTCATCAGAGGGTTACGGTTTGTGTTGCATAAACTAACATCCAGCTACTTACCTACAAGTAACAATCAAGAAGGAATTTTCCGCCGCAGTATGTGAGACTTTTTATAGTATTGTCAGAACGGTGCCAGAAATCTGAATAACAACTTGGGAAAACTATCACAAGTTCTGGCAGGTCAGATACCCAGATCAAAAATGGCACACAGAAAGCCTATTCTGAATGCTACAGGCTAACCCTCAGAGAGAGGACAGTAGGCCAAGGGCCTTCAAACAAACAAGCAAACAAACAAACAACAAACAAACAAAAAAAGCAGCAGTGGGAAAGACACAGAGGCACTGTTAGCTTTGGAAGGGGCAGGCAAACCCGCTTGGCTCAGGTAAAGCAGCAATCCCCAACATGATCCCAAGTGAACCAGCAGATACTTTGATAAGCCCCAGTTATAAATGAGGGGAAAGAAATCACACGCTAAGCAGACAGTTTAGGGACGGGGAAATTCCCCGCATGAGTCCTTCTGGGATTTTTTTTTTTTGTTTTTCTTTACAAATAGGCATTTAAAGCCCACCATTTCAAAGCCCATTTCAATGCTGTCCTTTAGCAGCACGTTCAAGGCAAATAGCTTCTGATCAGAAGAAAATCCGCCTAGAAAAGGTTTTCTATCTCATAAGCAGAGCACAAGTGCATCAGTGATACGTTTTGAAGCAGACAGCAACACGGACACGCGTTGTCTGCTGCTGCTACTGGAAGAACTCCAAATAATGGGTTGGTTAAAAGGCCATTACTAAAGAACTGCTGCTAGCAGAAAACTACGTGTGATCTTTTTGTCCAAAACAGTTGTATTTCTAATAGACATAAATTGGAAGAATTAAAGGAGTAAATTAACAGCAGAAACACAATAGTACCATCTATGGGAACGGTAAGTGCTCATTTATTCTTACCTTCTTCCGCCTCATCCTCCTGGGATGAGGACATAGGCCCTCCTCCACTTGTTGGGCTGACCAGTTCTTCCTCTCTTGCAGATTCTCTTTGGAGACTGACAACTTCATAAATTGCATCCCCAGCACTTGCGTGGCTTTTGCCTTCAGACTGAAACAAAATACGCACATGTGTTAGGTCCCCACTGTTGATAAATACAGTTCTAATAGTATGCCGAACCCAAACCCATACAAAAAAATCTCCTGCCAAGGCCAAACAACAGTTTGGGCGAGACTCCCTCAGGGTTCTTTGCAATGGCACACGCAGCCTGGCAGTAACGGACAGCTCTATTTCTCTTTCAGTTTTATAGGTAGAAAATACCAATAGAAGTGCATCATTTCCAAAGCTGCCTCTTCACAACCATTTTAAGTATTGTTCAGAGTGATGATAAAACAAGCTTTCCCATTTAAATAGCTATAATGAGGTGAGGTCAAACACAAACCGCAGCAAAAGAGAAAAGGAGAGAACAAACAGGAAAAATACTGGAGTAACTGACATCACAGAAACAGGAATCCAATGCCCAAGGCTGGGGGGGGGGGAATGTAATGGTAAGAGTTTTTAGTAGGTAACAACAGGACTAAAGAAGAAATAAAACCTCATGCTTTTTCAAAGCCGTAAATTGGGAAAAGCTCCTTGTAGTGTTTTACTCATTAAAAAAAAAAAGGAAAACTCATGTTCTTTCCAGTGAGTGTAATTTATAATATACTCCTTTCAATGGGGAAATGTGTATGTTTCATATATGTGCGTGTGTGTGTGTCTGTGTGCGCTCATGTGTACAAATCTGTCAATCCAAGTTAAACTAACTTGGAAATTTGAGTGTGGTATCTGCAGCTATATATATTTGAGGTCAGAATATTTTCAGCAGAAATACTTTTGTTCTGTAAAAGCAGTTTTTCTTCCAAATCTGCCTCTTTAGGAATTTGATTAACTTTGAAGGCAAACTTTGAAGGCAAACTACCTCAAAGGCTGGGGGCAGGGGGAAGTTGTTTGGTTTCTTTTTACTTCAAGCTGGAAAAAGTTCAGAGTTTAATCTCAGTCTTTCATGTTCACTGGGCTTTCATGTGAAAAAAGAAGTTACCTACCTATAGTTTAAGCACTGGATAGAAGGTTGTAAGATTTAATATAAAAGGAGTATTAGTTTCTCCTCTGAGTTACCGTTCTGAACCCAGTTGTTACTCGATGACATGCAGTGATTAATATATTTCTAGAGATCCATATAAAACTGCAAACTAATCATTGTATTAAATGAACCAGCCCAAAATGTTGTGCTATGTTGTTCTTTGTGCAACTTGCATAACCAGTTAAAATAAGGTAATTTTTTTAAACATATTAAAAACATCAAATTAGCCATGAAATAGAACACAATTTCAGTTAGAGAATATTCAACTTGTTTAAAAATCAAAGTTACGATAAAGCTGGAAGACTCCCTGACGCCTCTGCTGGAGATGCACAAGAACTGCCGACCAGCGCTTGCAATTTCAACAAGCTGGTGAAAAGATGCGGATGGGTAGCTTAAACAGGGACTGCTTGGACTGACAAAACATACATGATTTTATACTGAGAAAACCTTCCTACTGTATTTCAGATTAATCATTCAGATCATTCAGATCTGCTTCCTTTAAACCTGATGCTCCCTGGAAGCAGTAGCTCCAATTATCAGCCAGGTTTGCTGACTGAACTTCTCACGAAGTCAGCTTAATGAACTTCAAGTACTCGGTTAAATCTATCAAGTATTGATGCCACTAATATTATTAACTATCACTATCTATAGCTTTTATTTTTAAGGGAGCAAAGCATGAGGTACTAGGGATTTTATTGTACGTTACAAGAATTACATGACTTCACCTCCTCGCACATGTTCTGGTTAACTGCGAGACCCATCTCTGTAACATGCAAATAATTTGGCTATTTGTTTTTTCTGAAGCACGCATTTGGCATCTACAGGAATCCACCTTTACAAGGATCATGTTCTAAGGATGAAAACGTGCATGAGTAACACATGAGTGCGTGAGACAGACAGACAGACAGACAGCAAGAAGAATCCTAAATCACACAGCAACCTGCATTTATGTCATTCCTCATATCTGACTGCACCTCATCAGCCTTGGTTCAGACTATTAAATCCATATGAATCATTCCTCGGAAGAGTTCTGATTTTTTTCCGCCCATACAGACGGGTCCCATTTGCCCCTTGCAGGAAAATGCCATTTCGGTGCTGCTTCCTTTTGGAACATCAGTAACGGATGCTTCCGTACCGCAGTGGGCGCCGTGTGAGACAGCCCATGCCTCAAGATTCCTCCCAAGGACTCTGCAGGCTAGAACTGAGAACTGGGCAGACCGCATGCAAGAATTTCTCACCCGCAGTCAAACATGCTACGTTTGCACAATGACTGATAGCATTATTGTCATGATTTTACATCAGCAGGAAATTATACCACAGGATTCGTTGTCCTGCACAGAGAAGCCGCCTACGTTTAGAGCTGAGGCTTTTGATATTAATCCACTCTTACATTCCCTAGAATCTCCTTAAGCTCAACAGCTTTCCCCAAAAGTCCATGAACAGCTGATGCCAATGCCATCTACAAAGTTATTTTCCAAGGAGTAATAGTGCCCTGAGGTACAGCGTCTTTCAGAGGTATCTGCAGGAACAGCTATTGCAATCCAAACTGTCCAACTGATCATTGGCTGAACAAAGTCTTGCTACAGGTCAGAGAGATCCTGTCATCCCTAATCAGGACCTAATCTTACAGAAAGATTACAAAGATTAAAAGTATCCCTCTGACAAAAATCCCCAGAACAGGTCCTCAGAATTTTACAGCAGGAAGAAATGAACACGTTTCTTCAGGGCGGGGAGGCACGTGTATGTTGTCACATTATAAGGAGTGAGAAAGAAAAAAAGAAAGCCTCCATATTACTCAATTGAAACCAGTACAGTTGTAAGTGATTTAAAAGGGAAGCTTAACTGACTATAGATGAGTATCAAGCAGCTGAGAACGCAAGATTTTTCAAACGTTTTTTCTTTAAATTTAAAATGTAGATACTGTCAACATTTTCAGATAACAGTTGGGTTTCTCAGATTTTCTTAAATTCTAAGTTGCTACGCTAACCTCTAGAAGAAATACAGAAACAGCATTCAATGAGATTTATTTACTCACTAAGTGTTAAACACAGCTGCACTTCTGCCACGTAACATCCACATAGCTTGGTTTTTTAGACCTGTTACTGTGCCCCACAGGAAAACGACAACTCAAATATTCACATTAGGCTCAGTAAAATTAAATCACTGCTCTTGGTTTTCATTAGTCAAAGATGATGGACCGCCATTCCAATGCAAGTGGTACAGCTAGCCTCTGCTCTTCACTTTTTGAACCAACACCACAACACAAGTCTCTGGAGAAAGCACGTCAACAGCTGCTGCAGGAGGATGCAATTGTGCATCATCCTACACTGATAAAGGGCAGACATATATACATTATGTATCTCACCTAATGCCAAAAGTGGGAGACACTTTAGCATTCTACTCAATAGATAACTCTTCAGCAAACATTACCAGATGAGATGGATATATCATCTCTCAGTGCTTGAGGAAGAAATAAATGCACATTAATCACACAAGTACAGGGAAAGCTAACATAGAGGGAATACACAACTGTGCATTAAGCTTCATCTTAACCACTTCCCTCCTCTGCAGCATCGAGTAGTGTTTGTGCAACTTGACTTAAAAGCCAAACTCAAAGGGACTAACAAACTGAAATACTACGGAGAAGAGTTTGCTAAAAATGGTTGTTTCTTTACTGCTATTTGAACATTTTGTAAGTCACCATCATGAAATCACATGAAGAATGCCAATTTAATAAATCATTGCAATAACGCCCTTACTTCACCTTTCACAAAGCCCCATGGCAGTGAAAGAGTGTAGATAATTTTCTGTCCTCATCAGCAAGCACAAGGGTGAAAACACAGCAGCTTCTCCATGAATCAGAACTTACTTTTCCAGATAATCTTCTTTCAAACTTAACTTTTTGAAAGCATGGAGAAATCTGCCTTCTCAGATACTCTGAGAAAACAAGAGTAATAATCTAACTCTTCTAAACCTCTGCATAAGATTCCTTTGCCTTCAATTGATTTTATTTTATATATATTATATATATATTGATTATATATACATGCTTGCAGCCCAGAAGGCCAATCACATCCTGGACTGCACCAAAAGAAGGGTGGCCAGCAGGGCGAGGGAGGTGATTCTGCCCCTCTGCTCCGCTCTGGTGAGACCCCACCTGGAGTCCTGTGTCCAGCTCTGGAGCCCTCAGCACAAGAAGGACATGGACCTGTTGGAGCGGGTCCAGAGGAGGCCACAAAGATGATCCAAGGGCTGGAGCACCTCTCCTATGAAGACAGGCTGAGAGAGCTGGGGGTGTTCAGCCTGGAGAACAGAAGGCTCTGAGGAGACCTTGAAGCAGCCTTCCAGTCCCTGAAGGGGGCTACAGGAAAGCTGGGGAGGGGCTGTTTGCAAGGGCATGGAGCGATAGGACGAGGGGCAATGGCTTTAAACTAGAGCAGGGCAGGTTTAGATTAGGCATTAGGAAGAAGTTCTTTAGGCTGAGGATGGTGAGACACTGGCACAGGTTGCCTAGAGAGGTGGTGGAGGCCCCATCCCTGGAGACATTCAAGGCCAGGCTGGATGGGGCTCTGAGCAGTTGAAGATGTCCCTGCTCACTGCAGGGCGTTGGACTAGATGGCCTTTAGGGGTCTCTTCCAACCCAACACATTCTGTGATATTCTAACAGCCACCTACCTTCGCATTTTGAACCTCAGTAGCCAGGATTTCCCTTTGATACATATTAGTTGATTTTACAGTGAAAAATTACGGAGGCATTTCCCACTTTTACCAGTCAAATGGACTTGCTTTAGATGTCTGCACAGAGGTCAGATTGTATGAAGTCATAGAGAATTCAATAGGTAGGTTCAAAATTGTTAAAGCCCACAAAGCCAATGACTTCGGACTTAGTGTAATTCAGTTTACAAAGATGTTGAACGTTTATCTGCGCTACTTAACCATGATGCCTTTAAGGATCTCGTCAATAAACAGTTAAAAGAAACAAACTACTGAGGTGCAGGTGCCATGCTAAGTTTTAGAAAGGCCAAATTAAGACAGACAAAACAAATGCTCCCAGCATCGAATTTTCTTCAGAAACCCCCCCCCTGCAATACCTGCTTTAGCTTCATGTAAAAAGTTTCTGTGAAGGTTTTCCTGCTGAAGTACCAGAAGCGTTCATTGGCAGGGTACACACGCACGACAGTCTCCAGCAAAAACCGGACTGGCTCCACTACTTCAGTAACAACCATATCCACTGCCACGGTCATGAATACACGCTTATCTAAAACAGAAAAGTTGGTCACATACAGAAAAAGTAGTCAAAGTTCAAATTTCTCAAAACAACAAATGGCAGAAATAAACTGTTGTTTACATTGAAAACCATTTCTATATAATTACTGATTCTAATGCACCTGTTTTATTTATTTGAGTTCTACACTCTACAAGCCTGTTGCACAGAACGAGCGTATGCATTAGTATACCAAGTAAATAACTTTTTAAAACAAAGACAATCTGTCTTTGTTTTAAAGACAGGAGCAAAATGTCATGCAAAGAAAAGAGCATTAAGATACACCATGCATATCAGACAAAAGGAACGTGCACAGGATAAGGTCCCATTTCAAAGTGTGAACTTACTGCTGAGGGAATGTATATGTGTGTATAGCAAATCAGTGTCAAGGGTCTCCTGCAGCATTGCTTGTCCTAAAACCTTTCATACCACTAACACTTCAGATAGGTTTTTTATGTCCATGCCCATACTCTCTCAGTTACAAGGACCCAAAACACTGTACCCCTCCCTGCCCCACTCTCTGGGTCAGACAGTCCTCATAGCAGCAAAACATTTTTAAAGCAAAGCACAGATTGGCAATCTTGATCTGTAATAGCTCCATCTTCCTAGTATTGAAGCATAACTGCAGCTTTTTCAAGTGGAGGGGAATGCAGGGTCAACTGACCAGAGGATGAGGCTGAAACAGCCCACGTGTATCTTGCAGGTTTACAGTGCAAGAAAAGGATTGCTGCTTCTGGAAACATTCACCACAGAGAGAGGCAGTAACCATCATTTTCCATCACAATTGGTATTTTTCGTGCAGGAAGCACAGATTTTTAAAATAAACATTTAGAATCAGACATTAAGGATCCCTAGGTTCTCTTGTCTTATCAGACCAAAGAGGCAAGCGGGCATTAAAAAACAAAAAACCAAAAACCAAAACCCAAAACCCCTGAATAAAAACCCCCCACACAAAAAAAAACCAAGCCACAAAACTAAACCACACCACACACAAAGTCGTATCATAAACCAGAAACTGCGTTAAGCTGCACAGTAAGAGTTTTGCCTATATGCTGCAAGAAATAATGTGGTCTGAAAAGCCAGCAGCAAGAACAGTGACGCTGGCTGTATATACTTTAAGCAAGTGGTGCGAGCTCTGCCGTGGGATAGGAAACAAACTCCAGATTTGCATTCAAACCTCTTACATCACATCAGAGAACATCAATTCTAGCGGTAAGAAACTGTGCTATATAATCAAGCACTTGAGTGTTTCACTTCCAGCTGCCCCAAGATGAAGGGATTGCCATGCTATTTCTAATCAACTCACCTCAAAATTGAAAGGAAAAGAATAGCAATGCCTCGGATTTACACTGCTTTGCTAAGCACAAAAGGCGGAAAACAACTTCTGCATGCTTAGGACCAAAAATTCCCAGTAACCGGGGAACAGGCATATAAGCACCAAACACTAATTTAACATCACAATATCAGCAACACACAGCTCTATGAACAATTATTTACATTTCCATTTTACGTATGTTTATGCAGCAAAGTTTCTAGGCATGGACTCCTGGAACATAATCATGTACATACTCAGACATACACACCATGATTTCCAGGAGAAAATACATACACCAAAGCCATGTCAGCTAAAACAAATTTACAAATTATATTAAATTACCTTTAGGAGTTTCCTCGTTAAGTACTAGAAACATGGGTGCGTTAGGATTCCACATTCCAGTAATTACATAAGCCTTCCCATCAGAACTCTTTCCCATGGATTCCTAAAAATAAAAACGTACAGAATTCTATTAAGGGTCACGGTTGGAGACCAAAGACATTGAACATAAGGAGGAGAAATATTTCTAGGAACTTCAGAGTAAGATTATGTTCGTTCTAGAGAACACAATCTAAATAAAGAATATGAGAAATAATAGATTTAGAAAGGTTATAGGGAAATGGGAGAGAAAGAAGAAACATTAGAAGAGAAACATTATATAAGAAACGGAAGACAAGATAGTTTATCAACATACTTTTTTCAATGTTTATTATTGAAGTGTGGTGGGATGTCTGCCACTCTCCTTTCTGAGCAGCTAAGATGGTTGTTTGGAGAGGATGAGTTACAAGAGACTTCATAAAATTAAACTAGCCCCACAGTATACACAGAAATGGTCCAGAAAAAAAAATAAAAATCTTAGTGGAGTAAGACCTTAACAACGCCAACCCAAAGGTCAGGCTGAGCTTCTCCCGCTCAGTAATTGTACCTCTGCCAGATTGTTCCCCGAGTTGCTCAGGCATGGGCTTACGTTTCTAAGTATGGCAATGGACTGGAATTCCAGTTCATAGGAACTTGAGATTTAAAGAGCCAAATTTCAGGACAGTAGGCAAATAGTAGGCCAAAACAGCCACATATGGTAAAGTTACTGTTAACAGGAACACCTCTGTATCTGAGAAACTAACGCTAGCAAATAAAAACAGAAAAAATGAGTAGCAGATGCAAGCAGGCAAATAAAATAGTATTTCCATATCTTGTTGGACGAGAGAACTAAATACTGATAGCTAGAATCATTAACATGAGTAAAGAAATGGACTAGGTAAAACTGGGGTAACTGTACAGACACAAAACACCTGACTGCTTTAACTCAAACATTTCTTGACTTGAAAATGGTTGTATTCTTATCCACAGCATGAGAGTAAATTGATATTATCACAGAAAGTATCATTATTTTGCAGTTCTCTTAAAAGCAACCCGTAAGAAATGAAGATTGCAGAAGACAAGTGAATACTTCAAACTCTGCGCAAGAATTTAAATTCAAATGAAGCAAATAAAGGCAAAGTTTTTAGCGCGTTGGAAAAACAAGACCACTCCCCTGATGCCCAAATATAACAATTATTTTCTCTAAATTTTAAGGCAATGTGGTTAACAGAACACAGAAAGCATAGTTATTTGTAATAACCAGCTGTCGGCTGACCTAAACTGTGTCTTCAACAATTGAACGAAAGGCAGAAGCCACAGGTTTTGACTTTAATTGAAATGTTTTGCCCATTCTATGTAACAAGTTTGTTTTTAGTTTTAAGATATAAACACCAGGATTTAATAAACAAAAACCAAACAGATGAGAGGCTTGGTTGGCTGGTTTCTGTTTGTGGTGTTTGTTTCTTTTTTTTGTTTTTAAATCACCTCTATCTTCCTAAATGGATTATTAGAGCTAAGTATTACCATGTCTAGTAAATGCATGTCACTGTTCTTCACATTTCGTCCAGGGCTTAGTAGCATCCCAAAGCATCTGTGAAGTTTAATAAAAAAAATTTTTAAAAAGATAATTAGCTTTTCTAAGTACAAAAGTATTTTCTTGAACATAATGGCACAGCCACCTACTGCTTCTAATTTAAAGAAAACATTTCTTAGTAAGTTTTTGTTAGTGTTATGGCAACGCTCAGGAAACATCACAATATATATTATAGAAATAACAATTAAATTATTTTCCGGAATGAAGATGACATAAATTAGTGTCTGACCTGTGAACAAACAATTATTCTTAAAGACAATATAGAACATTGAGCTTAAAGATACCAACAATTCCCATACATTAGTGATGGAGATGGGCAAGAAGAAATTCACTCTCTCCCCACTCCATTTTAAAAATTGTTTTTCATACAATCATATGAAAAGTTACAAATTCACGCATTCTATCACTCATATCATCACTGGTATAAAACATCATGTAACATCATAGGCCCTTAAAAAAAAAACAACCATGTGCTGAATTTTTAGACTTTCATTCTTTATTTTTTAAAACTGAACTTCTGTATTATACAGGGCCTTGAATTCCAGTTGTTTAATAAGAAAACGTTCTTGATATTTTTAAGAGTAAAAATAAATAAAATTCCCAAACATTCTTAAAGCATTCACACTTTCAAACTTTCTGAATATTGAAGGCACTACTCAAAAGAGGAGCAACCCGAACTGGGTTGCCCAGGGCCTTGCCAGGTCAAGTTCTCCCGGAACAGAGAGTGAATGATCTCTTTTGGCAACGTGTTCCAACGCTCGGCTCTCTTTATATTGACAACAACTGGCCTCATTCAACGGGGGAATTTCCAGGGAAGTAACTCGTGCCCGTTGACTCTCATCCTACCACTCTGCGCCTCCAAGAGCCTGGTTCCACCTCCTCCAGACCCTCCCACCAGGTATTCGAACGCACCACAACGAGCCCCCCATTCCCAACCTCCTCTAATTCTTAACAAAGGCAGTTCTGTCATCTGGGCAACCCACTTATTATTTATATTTTTCAGCAAATGTAAATTGTACGAGATTATTTGAACATTCACAGGTTAGCAATGAAGACAGAAGAGTTTCAGAGCTTTCGGGCAAGCACACTGTATCACAAACAGAGAAATAAAAGCAACTATCATTTTAATAATGCTATTAACTGTAAAAGTCTTAAGATATGCAATTACTACACCACCTAGTAAGTTTACACCTGTTATGTTTGGGTGTATGATTTTCATTTTCCACCTCATTACACTTAAACAGTAACTTCCATCCACAATTGTATTTTTCCTTCTCCATACTCTTTCACTGTTATCATCTAAAAAATCAAAGTGGTAAATAAACCAGCAGACAACAGTTTTGATCTGTCTCTATAGCATAATGCAGTGCCGTGTAAAGCAACCAAGGTAGCCAGGATGCTAGGACTTATATTTAACCACACAAGCTGGCTTCTATGAGAGACTAATTAGACCAGGCAGAACGTTACAGCAGACTGACTATGTTTCTTTCTGAGGCAGAAATAGCTCTGAGAGGGCTATGATTTATTGTAGTAGGGGGGTCACTAGCTTCTGGTACATCTGCTGAAGAAAACTGTAAGGCTAAGATTCAGAGGCAGGCAAAACGTCCGTGCTTTTCAAAGACAACAGCTCACAGACCCTAGCTCTTGCTGTGCTTCTCTCAGATGTACGCAGGTTCTGATGTGTGCCAGCCAAAATTTTTGGGAAGTATGCTTCCAAAAGGGTGGGAGTCAGGAACGAGTAATCCCTGCCTCTCACAGAAGCAGGTACTTCTGATGACTGGCAGCATCCTGCTGTTAGAAGAGTCAGGGCTTCTCTTCCCACTAAGTTCAAAGAGCAAAAGGAGTTCCTATGAGTTCAGGACCCTCACTTGCAGAGGAGCCAGGTTTTACGCAAACAGTTGTCAACACCATCAGCCTCCCATTTCAGGAGGCTGAACCACACACCCACAATTTAAAATGACCTGCACAGGCCGTGGGCCTCAGTCTTGCCACTTCTGACATGTTGGGTTTTCTGCATTCACAGCTGGCTACCAAGTGGCTATGTGCAGGTGCACTACTCTGTTCACATTCAGCTAGTTTCTAGACCCGCAAAATAAGAACTGAAATTATCCTTCACTAATATATATTTCTATTTATGGAAATACAAATGCTACCCACAGATAAGCCTGATGGTATTAAGTTAACATGACAACATGATCTTTAGGAGTTTCTAGTACTGCTGAGCAACCAGCAGTACTAAGTTCTGTACATCAGTTCTAAGGGTGCCAGTCTAGACTTTCGCCTAAGGTCCACCTGCACAACTTGGTATTAACTCTCCTGCATGACTAGTAGCATGCTTTCAGAATGAAAGGCTATTTTGCTCAGAACAACTTTCTTAAAGCCCCCTGATTATTAACCAGCATTTTCTTCTCGAATCCTGTACACAACTAAGACTTGGTACCCCATACTGTGGGACTGAACCTACGTAGCGCCACCCATGACTCAAACCTGGGAGACAGGAACCAACATCATTTCTTCACCCGGATAAAAACAGGCAAACCCCAGGTCAAACGGGCCACAGAGGTAGGAAGGGCCAAAGTCCCCCAACTGAGAGTCGAGTCACCAACCTAAGCCAGCCATGGGCCCTACCTGAACACCAGGAGGTGGCAAGTCTCCGAGTGATGCCAGGTTTACTCTTCCAGGACCATGAAGAAAGACTCTTGAACTCTTTAGACCAGAGACCAGATTTCTTTAGTAGCATTTTTTTGCATTGTCACTTACACTTAGAAATACTTTTAAAGACACACTAAATTGCTTAGAAGATCCCTGTCTGATGTAACCTGAATTGACCTTTTATACTGGTTTTGAATTTTAACGTTATGCAGTGTAAGTACATAAAATGACTTACAAGCCTGTGTATGATGCGTCAATTGAATAACTTTTTATCAGAAATTGAATATTCTAAACGAAATCAAAATAAAAGCTAATTTCCAAGGAAGGTAGCTTTGCTTTTGAGGGAAGAAAAAAGAAACCCCAACAATCAAATGCTATTCAGAAATGCTTAAAAAAGTTCATCATCATGAACTGAATTCTGAAGCCAAAATTATTTAAATTAAAAATACATTGAAAGTAGGATTTTTTTTAAAGCCAGTAAGTAGCTAAAGCACAATTTTACAATGCGAAAGAATGATGACAAAAAATTCTGCTGTACATTACTTCTCTAAAATGTTAGTGTCGGTTTTTAAGTAAGAGCTTGAAAGCAAGTGAAGAAATCACTAGGTTCTGGGAGGGTTGCTGGGCTTTTTTCTTGATTTTCCTGTTATCTTGAATTCCCTTGTCACTGAAATTGAATTCTCCTATTGTTACTCTTTTGATAAGATTGCCATCTGGTGGCGTTTGCTATTTTTTAAAATTGAGCTATTGATAAGGAATTTCCTAATTCAAATTAATACAATACCTACTATTACTGCAGTAACAAGAGTCTAGTGTTGATGAACACATTAACAAGGTTATTCTTCACATGCACGATCCACTTCTTGGGCAAATGCTTTGCGCAAAGTCAGATTATTCTGTCCAAAAGGGATCCCTCTCATGGAATTTCCAAGAGATACAGCATGAGTCATCACCCATTCCTGAGCTCTTCACCATCACTTGAACATCAGAACCACATTATGACAAAACTACAAAGGAATCCTACTCATCTTGGAGACTCCACCAAAAGAATGCTTCTTCTAACCAGCAGGTTGAGTCCAAACTTGAAGTGTTCCAGTACGTCAATCTAACAGATTAATACGTTCCAAGGTTTAACATAGCTCAGACAACTAACTTGGTTACTTTTACTAAACAGTGAGCTGCTGCTAATGCAGAATTACAATAAACATGTGGTTTTGCACTGCTTAAAAAAAAAACAGAAAGCAAAATCGAATGCATTTGAATGTCATAGGTATCCTACCACCACATTCAAAAAGACAATTAAAAGGGAAAAACACCAAGAATGTTTGAGTATTACAGGCTACGTTTCTTGTTTTCACCTAAAAGTCACAAATACTTCAAAAGAAATTTAAAATCAAACCGCACATCTATAAATTAATTATATTGTGCAATGCTACTTACGTGTTACTGTTGTATTTTTTTCTGTCACATAACTTGGAAAGCCAAGGAAAACGTTAAACACTGTTCACTCAAAAACTTAACCTGCGTTATTTTTATAAGAATCTTACCTTTCGATGGCCAGTTCTTTGTTCGAGAGTTGCTGAACTGTAATCACCACTTTCTTCTCAATCCCCTGTTTAAGCTTGAAATATAATTTCTCTCTATCCTTTGGCACAGGGCTAAAATAATAAAAAACCAAGTTTCTTTAGCACAGGTATAGAAGATTAACTGTTAAACACAAAAAAGAGAGTAGCAGCCCACTTAAGCTGTTAATGGCTCCGCTCATTTGAGAGACCTTCTCTTCCTTTTTTCACCAGTTAATGAACTGGCACTGAAGAAAACCAGACTATGTACTAACTGTCTGGGGGATTTACCAGGCAAATGTATCCAAACATGCATGGGATATTTTGGGTTTTAAAATGATAGAAAATATGCTACATGCTGGCTATGAAGCAAAAAATAAATAGGAAATTTTCACAGAATTAACTCTCAATTCCATTAAAAAAAAAAATCTTGTAATTAACTGTTAGGCAAGGAAGACTTTGCTTCTGTGTCCCCTGTAATCCTTAGAGAAGTCTACATTTTCTAAATCTTCAATAAAGTTGGAATTCAATAGCCTATTAAAAAAACAAACAAACAAACAACAAACCTCAAAAAAAAAAAAGAGACCACTAGACTGTAGTTACTCAAGAAAACTGGTCTGACTAAAGTTTGTGACAGACTTCCTACTATCCTTGCCATTTACGCAGGCCTGTCTTGAGCATCCCTACCACAAATCATGTATTTAAAAGAAACTGACTTGAAAAGAGTACCCTCATTTTTAATCTTTTTACGGAAAAGATACAGAGAAGAAAACTGTAATAGCAAAGCAACAGCTTCCTTTTTATAACAAATCTGTTTATGAAAAGAGGCCGGATCTATTTTCCTGCACTATAGCAGCAGTGCCTTCTGCAAGTAGCTATACTCTTCTTTCCAAAGAGATTTCTATTTTTCCCCTATCCATTCAGATTACCTAAAATTCCCTTTTCCATCATCTTCTTTGACTTCTAAGGAAACACTGAAAGTGTATACATCACTATCCGGAGTAGGAAGAACAAAGTCCTTAACATGATCAGATGCTTGTTTGGAAGACCGTTTGAACGCTGTCGAGAAACTATATAAAATTCGGCTGACCTGCAGAAAAGCAAAAAAAATTAATAGTTTTATCAAAAAAAAAAAAAAAGAGTATTTTTAATGGAGCGTTGTGATGTGGTTTTGAGGGACATAAAATTACAGTCATTTGCCTCATACTGAACACAAAGCATGCCTCACACAACACAAAACATTCAGATCAGGTGTTTAATAACCAAGCAAATTAAATTCAGTAACAAGATCTCCTATTTCCATTCATGTCACATTCGCTGCTCATGCAATGCTCAGTAAGTCAATATACATTACAAAATTAGGAATGCCACTCATTAGAGGACCTGAATAACGTACTTTTCAGGTTGTGTATTTAACAACACAACTTACAGCTTGCTCTTGCAGATGTCAAAAACCAAGATTTCTTCTTTTCTCTTATTTTTCCACCCTAGAAAATCCTTTTCTCCCAACCTATCACATAGCTCTTCCAAAAATACCTAGGGCAGAGTACCTCTTTGCAACTCACAAGGTCCACGTTGCAACTTTAGTCTGAAACCTACCCAAATGAGGACTGAAAAAACAAACTATTTGTCTTAAACTTAGGCTTTCTAAATCTTCCCATTACAGTGCACTTTAGCATTTTATTGAAATGCTAGAAGAAAAAAATTAAATTACATTAATATTCATGTATGACTAGCTGCACGTTCTGTGAATGTTATATGTGTTAACGCGTTTTTCAAGGCACTAAATACCATTTCCACATCTGGAATAATTTCTTAAAATACCGCTTGTATCCTTTGTACAGGTCACCGTACAACACTCAATACTTACTGCCTCTTTAATCTCACAGGAGAAAACATGAATCTGGAACTCTTCAGTTCCACAGCTGCTCTCCGTAAATGCAAAACAGTCACTCTCTGAAGTCCCATTTTGTCCACGCACACAAAACAACACCTTATAGATTGGGAAAGAGGCGATCTCCGCATTGTTTGATTGATCTATTATTCTGTCAAGGCAAGTAATGGGGGAGATGAAAGAAAAAGGTCAGTAAAGCAAACAGGCCTACCCAAAAGGCTTTTCTGCAATTAGATGAACAAATCTCTCAACTGTAATTAGTACTAAATTCAAGTACACAAGATGGGCAGTAGGAACAGAAGTGTCAGGCTTTCCAAATTGAAGATGTAAACGTTTCTGGTTGTAACATTGGCTTAATTTCTTTTGTACTCCATAATACAGACAAACGTAGTACCTCTATACCATGCAGTAACAACGACCACTATTGCTCCGCAATCACTCATGAAAAATATGGGAATAGAAATGTAGAAACCACAGCAACTGTGAAAATGCAATTGGTATACAAAGATCAAAGAAAATTCTCTCTGTTTAAGAAAATATGAAGAAAACATTATTTATTCCATTTGTTTTTATTATTTATACGGGACTATATAGCTTAGCAAATGCTTGCTGCCGTCTTCAGGTGAATATTAATCGCAGATCTAAGGGCCCATACGAAATTTTAAACTCCTCTCAAACTCCGAACTCAAAGAATATTTCAGAAACTTCAAAGACGACAACAGAGGTAATATACTTTCCGGTATATCTCTTATTATCATATTTGAACAGAGACGCAGGTAGAAAGATATGCTTTTGTTGACACTGTATGGCAACCGCTACCACCAACTATGCCCTGTATGTTACGTTTGAGCAGGCATTTTGTTGCGCCAGAGGAATTTCTCAAAAATAACTGTCTTCAGCAAGAACTTTAGGCACAAATCCAGCAATTCTACTTCCCTGTGCGAGTAACAAAGTCAGAATCCGCCTTTTATGTGTCTGTGCAAGTAACAAAAGAAACATTGGTATGTTACCTTACAGAGCCTTCTGGGATGTTGGGAACATAAAGCGTCACAGGTAAAGGGGCCCGACTGGAGGATTTCATGTTTGCCATGGCACAGAGAGCTTCCGGTTCATTTCGAGGGGCAGACACCTTCGTGCTCCCTAAGTAAGTCAGTTTGTTAAACAATACGCTGTCCTCTTCCAGGGGTTCACTGGGTGAAGATGGCCTTGGTGCAGAGATTTCTGAAAATGAAAAAACCACTTCTTTAACCATTTGTTTTTATTTTTACACATTATTTTCTGAAAGAGTTCCATAGCAAAATCTCCCACTTTCTTTAAGAATGGACCAGCTCCAATAGTAAGAAATCCATTCGTCAGCTTAACATTAATGTTAAGTCTATTCCAACGCATGTTTCCAAGTACTGCACAGGGTTAAATTGCCTTTTTGATTCTTTTTAGCAGTGCTAGAACACTATTTTTCCTTAAGCTCTACTCCCCAGATGTTCTTTAGTTTGCTTATACCTCCTTCAAATTCCTACTCATCACTTTGCATAACGATGCCTCTTTAATTCTCTTCTTTCCCAGGTCTCTGCAGTTTGTGTAGCCCTAAATGTGGCTGACACTTCTGGATAGCTACATTAACTGCTTGAAACCATCAAGGAGCTGGAGAAAAGAAAAGGGATACCTGTTTGCTCCTCTACTCAGCACAAGAGAAGCATTCTTTTTCCACTATCACACTACTATGGACAGGGGCGACCTTGAGGGAGCTTTTGGGGGGCTTTGCTGTTCATGTTTTCTGGGGGGGGG
>VYZM01019516.1:119464-143111 GCA_013398915.1 Dromas ardeola | reverse complement strand
GTTAAGGCGTTTTGACATTTGAGAAAGAAGAGGAGAGGTGGAGGAAAAATTCATAAGTATGGGATCAGAATAATCTAGGTTGGAAAAGACCTCCAGAGGTCATCTAGCTCTAACTCCTCCTCAAAGACTGATGCCCAAACCACAGCAACAGATCAGGTTAGATTAGAGCCAGCTTCAAAACCGGATCGGGTTGCTCAGGGCCCTGTCCAGCTGAGTCTGGTATCTCTGAAGACGGACATTCCAAACCTCTCCAAGCCATCTGCCCTCTGTTATTTCTATTCCTTATTACTAGAGCTAATATTTCCGTAATACTTAAATCATAAAGGTTGCAAATTGAATTATTTTTATTGGAGAGCAGAAAAAAAAAAGTATTTACAAGTATTTTTTTGTTCATTCATGCTGAGGGTTGTGTTCTGCTTGAAGCATATCAGCCTAAAAATCCCGTCAAACAGGGAGCCAGCAACTAAGTTTCTCAAAATAGACCGTTCTAAAATACAGCACACACGTAATTAAGAGAAGGGTGTTTGCGTAATGCATAAGCTGTATATCTTATTCTGTCATAAAAAACTTTTTTTTTGTTGTTAACTCCCAAACAGATGCTATGGAAATTATCTGATACAACACCACAGAAATGCTCTGCATACTACTGAGGGAAAAAGAATTCTAATTCAAGGCCCACGGAGACGGCCTCAGCCGGAAAGCTTTATATTCATTTTAAGGTTAACTTGAAACTGTATAAATGAAAAAATTGCCATATATGACTGGGCGGGAAGCACTTCAGCAATACCTGTAGTAGAAGGGTCTAAAACAAGGTGCAAAGACGGCTGATACGTTTGACCTGCAGACCTGTCTCCAGCTGCCTGGCTGCAGGCATCGCTGGAACCCTCTTGGAGAGCAGAGAAATCCTTCTGGTCTTTTTCAGAATCCCTCAGTATCTCCTCCATTGCCTTCTCCAGCTGATCATCTCCATTGGAAAATACCTGTAAGCAGAAGGAGATGACATTTTTTTAAAGGTACTTGTAGCTTTACTTTCACTATTATTTTTCAAACGTATAGACTTACTAACTGTAAAAGTTAAGAAACTTTACTGAACAAGACAACACACTAAGCACCTATAAAACTGTATGATAGTATAACTGACATGCATTTTACTAAACAGAACTAATCACACAAAGCTTCTGATACCCACTAAACATTCACAGAACGTGACCCATTGTATCTTTTCCTTTTTAATATTTAATACTACAAAAGTTAGAAGTTGTTATATTAATGAGGAATAACCAGTAAGAAAATTGTGTGTTTTTATAAATTACCAACTTAAAGTTCAAACAAAAACCTTAACATTTAGTTTGATACCAACTTTTCAGGTGTGCAGTATTAAAAAATAACCTCAACGCAAACGAAAAGCTGTGATTTGTGGGCAGTTTAAATGACCAAAATAAAAATAGCTACATTTCTTTTTCTAAAGATTACTGAGAAGAAGAGAAACTCAGCGTTCTCCAAGAAATTCAATTTTTTTTTTAAAGATATCCTGTATAAAGCATCTTTTCCCTTGGTAATTCAGCTCATTTTAACTAGTCACTCATGCCTCTGTGCCTAATCCTTCTATTTCCCCTCCCTCAAGGTCTGCTCACTGATCTACACACGCCTATGGAAAATGACAGGCAGACGAATGACATTCTTCTGATGAATAAAAAGGACATTATAGACCTTTATCTATTTCTTACATAATTCTCCAGCTGTAGAATCAGTGTTTCACAAGGTGATTTGTTTAATTTTCTGGAAGGAAAAATAAAGGATAGAGAGGAAAAGCACAGGGAGGACGCATAACCTGGCCCCTGCTGCGTTCTTTCTCCCAAGTCACATAATACACCAGCAGCGGAGCCAGATACTTGCATTCTAGTTTCACGTGGCAGTCAGCTGCTCTTCCCACCCACCAGTGATTGCTGACAGCTATTTTCTTGTGTTATACAGGACACGTATATATACCTAAAAGCTTAGCACTGAAGCACACTGGAGACAAAGATCTCAGAATCAACAAAATTAAATCAAATATAATCCAATGTCTCTTCCCATTACATAAAATGCACACGTTCTCACTGCTGGTCCAACAACCATCCATCTAAAAACTACAGAACTCTATTAAAATTCTACGATTCTATGAAAGTAACAGGTTTGTGTGCTTAGACCCTCTATTCAGAACAAAAACAAAAGATCAGACTTTGTTACAGATTTGCCTTAAAGAAAATTTTACCGTCTTAATCATATCCAGTCCATTTCAGCTGTTTCACCAATTGTCCCACATATGGGAGGGGGTGCAAGTGTAAGGAAATGGCAAGAAAATTATAAGACACATTCCCTAGGAAAAAAAAGATATCCAGCCTTTCACAAGCACCAGCTTTGCAGACCAAAAAACCCCATGGCCAATAACCAAGTTGCATTATTGGTTCTACCTCTGGTTCACCTGCCTCTTTCCAGACATAATTACTAAAGAAGCAGCTAGTGTTTAGTGCAGACAGAAATAATCAGCTGTAAATAACAGTTATGCAAAGACAAAGTACTTATTGTCATTTCAAGGGGAACAAATTCCTATTGTTCCAAGCAGACCAAAACCAGTGTATCAGCTACTTCAACTGAAGTGGGGAATTTTGTAATTAACCAATCAGCTGTCATCCAAATGTTAAAATATTCTGCTTTTTAGAGGTAGAAAGCTTTTAGGAAAGGTCTTAGTCATGCCTAAAGTAGCACTAAGCAGGAAAACTAAATTAAAAACTAAAAGCCAAAACCCTCTGTGGTCTACTGCTATGCAGCCTAATTACATGCTTTTAAGATAACAACACCCAGAGCCTCTGGTCCCCCAATAAAGAATAATTCCTGAGCTTTAATCTGAAGCTCATACTTTGAAAAGAACTTCTTAGTCCTGTCACTAATGTATAAATCCACAAAATACTAATAAAGCTGTCCCCTGAAGAAGTTATTAAAAGAAAAAGTGAACTGCCGCTTTGGACAGGTTTGCTTCATCTGAGCTGTCAGCTTCACCGGTAATTACAGCCAGAGAGTCTCCTCAAGCACACACAAGTCTCTTTGATTAATTATTCAAAAGAAGATGCAAGCTTTTTATCAATACAAATCTTACTACACATTTAAAATAAAGTAATAGTAAACCTTTAGCTGAGGCTTTTCATCTTTTCCAGAGGTGTCTTCAGATTGCTGATGAACCAGGACAAATTCTTCATTAATTAACGTGGATACAGTTTCGGAAGTCCCACTGGTTTTGCTAAATGATGTTTTGACTTCCATCTCAGGTCAGTAGTCTCCTCCTGCCACAAGAGCCTAACAAAGAAGGAAAAATATTAAGTAATTAGTTTTGAAGCTACAAACAATATGTTAATAGGTGTAATATGAAGTTATTGTGAAATAATCTAATACTTAAATGTATATGAATGTATTATACTATATTCCTCAAACTCTAATTTCATTGGTGTAAGGAATCTTTTTTACATAGCAAGTATGATTTTTAGGGGGTGCGTTTCAAAATCCTATGATTTAATAGCAGTGGCTGTTATCTATGGATATGGATAACGCATGAGGAAGTCTACTTCCGAGCTTCCACTTCCCCTGTTCTGACGCTCCCAGAGCCTGCTCCCTCTGCCTCCTGAACCCCTGCCCTTTGGTCTCCCTCACGCAGGTGTATTTCTTACCCCGAGTGTCACCCAGGCTGGGTGAAGATACAGGGTATCGGAAGACTAATTGCGCAAAAACTGCATATCAAAGTATATGCTAACCACATGAAAACATATTTAGCAACGGATTATGTTAGAATTGGGTTTATTACTATTTGTATCTATAGGTGATGAAGTCAAAGGCGATACTAAACCACAATCACATCTTCTCAGCAAGTTTATCTGAAAACACCTACAACAGAGTTAAAATTAACCACACTACTTAAAAAAAAAAAAGACACCACACAAAAAAAACCCCACCCAAACAACAAACAAACTATAAATATTATGGAAATTGAGAACAAGTTTTCCCTTGTCTGCACAGCTAAAAATAAAGTTAGAAACAAAAAAAAAAGGGCAAAATAATGGCCAGCCTGTACTTTACAAGCTCATACAGAAACACAGAACCAAAGCCACCCCTAGCACTTCAGAAGGAGGGCAGCTACTGTAGGTGTCCACCAAATACAGACAGCACCACTTATGTTCATTCAGAATGTCTTCCCTGACTCCTTAGATTTTTTTACGTTTTAAAAGGATCTAGGTTTTTATATTTTTTGTGTTAAAAATGAAAAGAGATATATTTCCAGGTAGACTTGATAAATAGCATGCACTTCCAGATAAAGTCTATGTCCGTATCAGTTTACTCAACAACATTACTCTGAGTGCTGAGAACTTGCCACGTGCGGAATTAATAGCAGTGCTCTACATAATCCATGGAAAATGGGTGTATTAAAAATGAAAATCTCAGAGTGAAAAGAATGCTCATTTCCTCCCCTATTCTAGTCACATGCTATATAGAAAGCAAAAGCATATTTTATCATCAGTCTTTGATCAAAAATAGCTTTTAAAGCCGGAGACAAACTAAGTACCAAAAATCACGATCAAGTAATTTCTCAAATTAAACAACCCGAGTGACATTCATGTCAAGAGTTTAAGAATATAACTGAGTCTCATGAAGATTATTGAGATTCACACTATCTTAAGTAGTAAGCTACTTAGAGGGGAAAAAGTTTCTATTTTTACATTATAAAGACACATGATCTTCTGAGGAAAAGCAGTAAAAAGAATAAAAGCCTCCTTGAAAGAATCACGCAGTAAGGTTATTTGGGGAAGGGAAGGAGTAGAACATCTGAAGGGGTTTTTTTATTCTTTAGTAAGAAGAAAAGAGACGTGCATTCTGGACTTTCCAGTCACCTCCAGTCAGTAGATGGTTATGTCATTTCCCTTTTGTTCTCAGCTTTAGTCCTATTGAGGACTTACTCCTTTTTTACTCGTTTCTGAGTTATACACTTGAATTCCCCCTTTGCCTACAAAGGTAAGGAACAAATGACAACGTCACCTATTAGACACGTACGCAATCTAAGAACAGACCTCTACTACTAAACTCATAAATAATTCTCTTTTTTTGACTGTCCTTTCTGATGAAAAGCTGAAAGTTAAGAACATAAGAATTTATTCTTGATTGCATTAGTCAGAACATCCAGACAGCCGTACAGCCTACAATGGCATGCAGTTTATTCTCTGACAGCAGACAATCGTGGGGCTGCATGCTGTCTCAGAATACTGAAGACAGACGCTTAGCATTTGCTTTAAATTCATTTCAATTCAGTTTAACGTTACCGGGAGGGCAGTAACCAGCAGAGAGGGGCTGACAGTCAGCAAACATAACGCACCTCAGCTACTTTTGCACGAAGTCCAGCAGCTTAGTTTAAGCCGATAGCGCAGCTTCGTTCCAAATGAATGAACGTGGCCAAGGTGTGAATACACACACCTTCTGTTCTGCCAGCCCTGCTCCAAGCATTAAAACCTCAGACCAGATGGTAGCTCCCCAAACCTCCGGAGCCAAGAGTCAGTACTGCTTGTCCAACAATGCTTCAGAAAGATAACAAGAAATTGTGCTTTGAAAGTTCTCTTCACAGTAAGAAATACTGGGAAGTATGTACTACTACTGTGCAAAGTAATTTCTACAAAAGAAGCTCCTTGAATAGTCATGCTCATTCCTATAGAGAAGATAATTTTCCCTCCACACCTGGACAAACAATAACACACAGAAAAAAAAACATTCAGAAACCCAGCAACAAATACAGAGCAGGAAATTTTCCTAAACTCAGCTAACTAAAGCAAAGTATGATAAAAGGATTAAACTTTTTAAAAGTAACAATTTCAGAAAGGTCTTTCTGACGAACATATTTTGAGATCAAAGGATGTTAGAGATACAAAGTAATTAATCAGACTTACCTAGTTTTAAGAGGAGGGGGAAGAGGGTGGATCTTGCTCTGAAAAATATCTTAAGCTGTAGCGATACCACAACGACTGAGGAAAAGCTGTTGCGTTTCTCTGTGAGCTTTATTGTGTAGTTTGGGCCAAGTCACTTCATCTCTCTGCTGTACTTCAGTTCCCAGTGTCTTTTCTATACAAAGTCCTGGATAAAAGCTAACTAAGCCATACTACTTGGAATATAGGTGTTTTGAGGCCAGAGACCAGAACTTACTACACATACTTATGGCTTTAGGAGGCCCTCACCTAGGAGCTTCCAGAAGGCACCCCAGGTTCACCGCAGCTCCCTTTGTAAGGTGGCTTAAGCGGCTGAAGAGCAGGAGAAGCTGAAGAACAGCAATCCTGGAAGGGCCAGGTGGATTCAGCACTGTGTCAGAGCAAGGGGGACAGGACAGAAATGATCCCAATTCCTTCCCTCCCTAACTCTTCCATGTTGTCCATATTAAACCTAGACGTGCAAAACCACACCACCTACAGGACAAATACCCGGGTAGTGATGTATGTCCCCGGGATGGCTGGGCAGAGTCCCTCAAGACAGGGCACTGCTGGCATCACACAGTCCCTGGGACAGGAGAAAAGAACCAAAGGTAGCACCACTCACTTTCCAGAAGGGAGCTGCTCTGCAGACTTGATTAGATTCGTAAACTTCCTCATCAAACTGGTCCCCAATACCAATTTTTACATGAACCAGTCTTCTGAAGCAGTTACCAGACATTTTGGGGTTTACTTTCACTTTGGGTTCAACACGTATTTCAAAGTTACTGCTCAAGTTTACTGTTGGTTCAGAAAAAAAGAAAAAAAAAAAAAGTATTTTCTTTTAGTTTTGTTTCAGCATTATAACCAACAAAAAAAAAACCCAACAAAAAAAGATAAAATTTAGAGCAATGAAATAAAAGGGAAAGACAACAAAAAAGCAAGATAAACATCGATCTATTTATTTTCAGTAAGCAACAAGAAACATGTTTTTAAAGGAAGCTTCCTGCCTTCTTGAAAGAAGACAATCAAGAGCAGGCTCATTCATACTTTCTTTTACCAAACAAATGAAACTGGGTCCTGTATTAAAGACAGGCTTTCAAAAGCCATATAGCTTGCCTGATGATCTCAAACCCCAAATAAGATACTGGTAAATAAGTTCTTCCTATTTCAGAACTAAACATCCTCAAGGGAACTTTCTGAAGAGGAAGGCCTAATACAGCTCTGCAGAGATTCATCTTCTGCTCACAGATGTCTGAAGCACAACTGTACACTGAAAAGCGTAGTTTATTCCCTTTTTTTGAACCGCACAATACAATGCATGACAGCAAAAAGAGCATTACGCTAACCGAACCTGAAATCACAGATGCTACGTGACTCAAATTTCTAGTTTACTGAAGCGATGTGGTTACATCCTAACTTGCCACTGAGGGAACTGGAAGCTGGACAGACACTGATGGTTACACACACCCGAACACACACACATATAACTGAGTGTCTCGATCACAGCATCTTATTTTTTAGAAATGTGTCAAACCCATCTCTTAGCTCTCACTGCGTGAGCTTGCCAACGTTAATGAGAGGCATACGGAGCTCACACCCCTACGTGCTTGCCAACACTAACGAGAGCCATACCTTCCCCAGAAACCTAATCAACACTCCAAATACACCAAGCTTTACCTTCTCAATGCCTTCTCACTCAGACTAAACAACTTTATAAAACTCCTTATCAAGTTGTGTGTTGAAGCAGTACAGCTAACCATCTCCCCCAAAACCCTTTTCTTCTCTAGTGACT
Source organism: Dromas ardeola (assembly GCA_013398915.1). NCBI lineage: Eukaryota > Metazoa > Chordata > Aves > Charadriiformes > Dromadidae > Dromas > Dromas ardeola. Next base: position 135,344 of record VYZM01019516.1, on the reverse strand, counting down.
GAGCGGACACATGGACAGAAGAAAATCCTAGGTTTCAAAAGATCAGCTTGTTTAAATCTCACCCAGAACAGCAGCACTACAACTTTATCCTTACTCTCAACTTCTCTCTGTGTAATCTTTATACAAGAAGCTAAGTCTCTATGTTCACACTAACTACTGGTTTATTATCCATAAATTGTTTCCCCGTGTCTTATCTCTGACAGTGAAAAACTATGTAAAGCTCATACAGGAAAAACAAACAAACATTTACTTGGCTTACCAATAGCACTTCCCAAGATTAAAATCAGCCTAACACAGAGAGATGACTGCTGTATCACTATATTTTAAAATAAATATACGTATAAGTATATAAAAATTCTTCTAATTGCCATGAAAGCAATGTTAAGAGCAACTAAAAAAAACCCCAAACAAAAAACCAACCCCCTCAACTAAAAAGTAACAACACAGCTTATTTTGGCAACACTCTTTCCTCTGTGAAAGCAAACAACTACTACGTAGGCAACAGCAAATGATTAGTCTGTTGGTGGAGGGCAAACTGTTTTCTGTTGTTGTACCGGGTGCCTAGATACAGAGGTTTTGCAGACTGCTTTCACACATCACTTTTATAGCCAAGGAATAACAATTTAAGGAAAACAGAATCAAGAGAACTACACAAGCAAGAAAATGTCTACCCTCCTTCAAAAACATACTACACCCACATCTTATCAAACGAATTGTAACCAGCACTTTTCGAACAAATCGCATTATGAATACCGAGACATTTTTTATAACGGAGAGAAACAGCTTTCCTAACTTGAACCTCTGGATTACGCATAAACCACTGAAGCACTTCAACATGATAAAGATTCACAGTTTGGAGTCCCTTGGGGAAGAACACTGGGTTTGTTCACCTTCACGCTAGGACGGTCAGGGTGAAGAACCCCTCCAGAGGAATGGCTGGCCGGTACTTCGGGGGAGCACGGCTCAGGCAGGGAAGCCGCTGACAGCTGCAGCCAGAGAAGCACCATCTCTCCTCTTCAGCAGGGAAGAAGTCATGAAGGAAGATGGGAAGAAAATTTAAAAACAAAACAAAGCCACTGATGCAAACCCCTAAAATTTGTGTATTGGGGGGAAGAAGAATTATGAACACTAGATGAAGTATCAGTCCAGGTAAGTGAAAGAATATCAGGCAAGCTGCTAGCTACAAAGGTAGCCTCCCATCAAGGTGGGTACTTCCTTTTTGGTTTTATTTGTGCAGTTTGAGCACATAGGAGTCATGGAGGACAAGCTACACCCTAGACAAAGCAGAGTTAAAAATAAGGTCGGGGGGATTCTTTTTAAAATGAAACAAGCAATTTTTCAGGCCTAAGATCTTTTCCACACACAGAAGTTAGTGGCGTAAGAGACATCAGCTGAAGAACAGATTACACTAGCATACATGCCTCTTGCTGACACAATTTATGCTGTTTACCAGTACAACCAATGCTAGCTAATCCAATTAGTGCTTAACCAACTTAAGGAAATACATAAATACATTTGATTTTCTGCCAATTAAAAGGAAAGGAAAAAAGAAAAAAAAAAAACCACAACTTTCTCCTCCCTTACCCCTTCCAAAAAGCACGTCTTAGAAATAAGTGTAAGATGGTTTCTGCCACCCTAGAGGCGTTATCAGTCTTCATGCGTACCTTACCAAAAAAATTAAATCACACCTGTATGTCAAGTTCTGGCAAACAGGTTTACACAGTAGCCTACCAGAATTTCAAACAACTACCTTAGGCACAGTAGCTGATTCTGCCTCAAGGATAAAGCAAGTAATGCAAACAAACCGGAGTACACCTTCACACTATTTCCCTGTCATTAACTAAGCACTAACACTTCAGCTTCTTCAGCCAGTAATAAATTTTTAACTTCGGAGAATATATAGTAGCAACAAAGAGTATCCAATTTTTCATCGCTGGAGTTTGACAAACTTGGATTTCCTGTATTTTTCATTGCTACACGATGCTTGCAGGCAGCATTCAGATTGAAACTGAGCACCAGCTGATTTACTGAACTGTACGGCCACTCACTCATAATGACCTATATTCCAGAGAAAAGCAGTAGCATAAGACAATCGCTGTTTTAAAGAGATTATTTCATGGTTTATTCCTTAATAGTAAAAATAATAGTGTTGATCTAATTAAGCCAATGGAACAACCTCTCTCCATTAAATATATTGAATATTTCAACCGGGTATTTTCTCCACAAGCTACTCTTTCCAATAAGAATTACATGATGTAAAGCAAAAGAGACCATATGGAGCAGCAGTATGGTACAATGCGATCGTGATTCTGGGTGCCAATATTTCTCCTTGCCAAACAAGTGCCTTATAAACTGTCCCTTCCGACATCAGTGAAACACACAAGAAATCTTGATTCATTGCCTGGCACCAACTACCTTCAGAGGTGGTAAAATCCTTGTTCCTCAAAGCCAGAACTTTAAGTTATGACAATTGTTATCTTGAGATTTGCAACATGCATTTTGAGCGTATTAGGTTTCGCAGATTTAACTTGAAATCACAAAGTTTTGTTCTTAACAACAGAAGCTACCTTTATACTAGGAATCAGAGACAACAAGATTGCTATTTCTCATCATATTTCTCAAAAACTCTCAAAAAAGCTGCGGTCAGTCCAGCACTGCACTTCGGGATGGACTAGCCGATGTTTCATGCTCTCTTCTTTAAGTCTTTCATTCTAGTAGTTGTGGAAGGCAATCATGAGTTGTAAATGAATAACCGCACCAGACGTTTTTTTGTATTGTTCAGTTAGATTTTCCAAAATCACAACGACATTGAGTTTTGAACTGACAGCCATTGAGACCTCTACTGCTTTTGTATCAAAACTATACAGTTTCTACAGTGCACTCAAGACTTTATAAGGAAGAAAAACATTTCCTTTACAATATGAAACAAACCCAAGCTTCTTGTTAAAAATAAATACTTCCACACATGTTATGCACTTAAAACCCTTTAGGAAGCAAGCTATAATCTTAAATTGTCACCTGAAAATTTAAATATTTAGATGTAACATGAAAAGATGGAGAGAGAAACCACAGCTATTTTAAAGACCAAGATTAACTGAAAGTGAAACCCCCTGGAAGTTAAGGTAGCTGCTTGAAATTGAGAAATACAGAGAGGTGTACCTGGCAATTAATAGCAACACTAAATGACCCTGCAGTGGTTCGACTAGCATTCTAATTTTTATTTGACTGGTAAATTCTTAACACCCTCTGCATGCCAGAACTAATCTGTTGGCATTCCACATTCCTAGGGCAAGCTTTCGTAACTATATTCTTCAATGCAGCTCTATTGCTAATTTCAAAGGCCTTGACAGGTTTTAGAAAACGGTGAATGGAAATTCATGAAAGACAATACAACTGCTTCATTAACAGAAAAATGACCTTCCATTGCTAAGAGCTGGTCAGTATGTAATCAGATATACCTGGTACTAATACACCACTCTATGCCACCTAATCACATTAGGGGGAAAAAAAAACGTAAATAAAGGCTTTCCTTCACTTTCTGCTTTTTCAATTTGAGGTCTGAAGAATCAAACCAATTTGCTCATGACATTGATCAAGAGGAGAAAACCAAGGTTTGGCCTCAACACGCAGAACACTCTTAAAGTTTTCCAAAGCACGTAAACTCTTCTAGGACCTGGTGTGAGATGCGCCTATGAAAGTTCCTGAAAGACACATACCAAGGAATAATGCATATCTTCCTTAATTGAAACAGAACTCTCTTTTTATGACAGTGTGTTTTACGAGCAGATTTCTCTGTGTAATCAGCTTCTCAAATTACATTATTTCAAATCCATTCTGTAATTCAAGGAAAAACTACTGCTTGGAAAGGTAGTATTAAAAAAAAAAAATCAATTAACTCCTATACAAAAGCCTGTTAATTCAGTCAATAAACTATTAAGAATATTTAGTAATTCTGAGAAAAAAAAAATTACTTGACCTGAAGGAAGAATCCTTCAAAGCTGTGTGATCACGTACCTGAAAAAATCACATAAAGAAAGATGTTTCTGTTGCATTACCTGAAGTTACCTTCAAATTCTAACCCAAGAATGGTATGTGCATGGACATGTGTATATATAAACTCACACTGGCAGACTGTGTAAGACCTTGATTTTCAGAAGATGGTATGCATAATGTTCTCTTCCAAAACCTTTTTCATACCAAGCCCTGGAAAGCTTAAGAATTTCTTAAGCACAGTATTTCCTTCACAGATTGCCTCAAAAGAGAAATGGGAAAGAGAAAGAACACGTGCCCTTTTTCCAAGACACAATTTCTCTTCTTTTTAGCCCAGACATTCATAATGATAAGAATTTATTTTTCCTCCTAAAGGATTAAAGAAAAAACTAACTTTAAAAAAAAAATTAAACCCCATGTAATCCAAAGGCAGGTATGGTCTTTTGATCATTCTATTTTACATCCTTGTTTAAACATTCTTTGTAACAGCTAACAAGCACACCTCAAGGTATTAGAGGAAAGACTCATAAAAAGCCACGTTTAACCAATGATTCCAAAGAGAAAAGGTTACCAATAGACAAATTAATCTGTGGCTGCCAAAGAAAGTTTTTGGTTTGTTTTTGCAGCTTTTTTCCAGTAATCAAATCTGGTAAGAACAATTGCTTTAAAGGATAAACTCTATCCAAAAAACATGACAAAAGGGCTTTTTAGATCCTTCTTATGGTGAAACTATCACTGGTCTCAAAGAAAAACAGCTCAAAAAAATGCATTTCTTTTTATAAATAAACTTAGCCTCTTAGACATATCACCATTATCTAGGTCTTGTGCACCTTGTTTATTAAATTGAATGACTCTCATTGATTACAGTTGGTGTAAGCCTCAGGCGATTTTCCATCACTCTATAAAAATCAGAGAATAAGCTCTTGCTGGGGAAAAGGTATTTAAAATAATACAATATAGTTCCTCATATCGTCACCAAGCGTAACTGCAAGAATCTTGCAAAAAGCTATGACAGAACTCTCATTAATTTTCTTGATGCAATCATCTTGTCTAATGTTACCCAACAACCATGAACAAACCCAGTATGCCCGTCAAGAGAGGCTATCCAGAGTAGCCTGAATTTCAAGTATTATATCATATTTTTAATTCGATAAAGTCACCTGCTTGCATAAAACAAGAAATCCTGAGAAGCCAAAAAGCTTCAGAGCAACTGCAGATATCTTTTTTTAATTTATTTTAAATCACAGTCTCTCTCTTAAAGTTTAAGATAGCTTCCCAAATATAAACACGCTGCACTATCGGTTTCAACACAATTGATACATGGTTGTCACTAAATGCAGATATGAAAGCTTACTATCAACATTTACATACTGAATACTTCCACAAAACATTTTTACTTCTGGAAACAAGGGCAGGAAGTTTTAAGCAAGTAATCTTAAATATAAAATTCAGAAATGTGAAGGAGAAATTCAGACATGTGAAGAAGTGTGAAAGATCATGTTCTATTCAGTAGTCACATAAGCACACCCTTTCCACAGCAGTATTTTCGGCACACTACCTTGGTCTCCATAAAGGGAGACTGTTAAGTTATGAAGTCCCTAAACGCAGCACAAGCTGACAAAATGACAAACACGCAGTTGAGAGAATGCAACTACAAAGGTGGCTATCCCAACCAACCTCAGAGCCAAAGTGTTAGAACGGGCACAGCTGACACCGTCAGAGAAAAACCCTCGGAAGAAGTAAACTGCTTACAATGCAAGGAATCCAAACTCAAAAGACGAAGTGCAACCTAGATGAGCACCAGCATTCCACCACACATCCAAGTCAAAGCTGTCTTCAACCAGCCCAACAAAGCATCCAAGCCCCACCTGTGCAAAATCTAAAGTCAGCTGTTCAGAAGCCCCAGTAAAACAGACCATACTAACTGCACGTCTCACAGTGAAAGAATATAATCTCATTATGGCACCTCACATTAATTTTCTGGGAAACGTACAGAGTAATGCAACTACTTTTTCCATACTCCACAGTAAGACCCCAGGAGTTCACTTACTACCAGAGAGAACAAAAAGCAGAATCACAGAGGCCAGGGAGAGAAACTGCGAGAGTATGCTGGAAGAAGAATCGCTTGTATTTGTCTTACTGTAACCTTGGATTTCTCCGGCTACTGTCAAAAGTTAGGTAATAAACTATACTTCAGCCTGACCCCTTTATAATCAGTCTCGCTTTCTGATGTCTCAATACAATGAAAGAAAAGAAGAATCAGAAAAGGGAAGCTATAAGGGTCAAAGACAAATATAGCAGTCACAGCAACTATGAGGAACTTCCAACTTCACCTTAGTCTTTCGGGGCTTGGCAAAGTATTTTCTTGGACATTTTGATCAACTCCTCTCTCCCTTCACAGTTTTTATACATCCCTATAGCAATAAACAGTAACAATTAACACTTAAACCAACATAAAAATCAGCTACTGACTTTTCTACAGTGCCGTTAGTCATTTTCATTCCTTACTCTTGTTTCCTCAAAATCATTGAGCAGTTCTCTCCAAGAAGAATTCTAGCCAGCAGTTGCAATTTCTTCTAAGTTTATACTACCAACACAAACTACTAGCCATTAGGATCAAGTATAACAGGAATAAAAATACCTTTCCTTCCTAAAAAAGCTGCAACACTTCCCACTTGCTCTGCCAAGGTTTGCACAAGTATCCGGGCAGTCACCCCCTGAAAGAGACTGGGCAGCCTACGAGACTGACGGCTAACCCCAGAGAAAAAAAAGGGAGGATTAGAGCATTTCTTCAGCCAGTTCAACACCTGAGTACACAAGCACCTATGTTAGCACAATAAATGCAGGGAACACAGACAAAACCAAGCAGCTAGGGCCGGGGAAAGCTACTGCTATTGCAGCACCGCCACCGAGAAGTTACTTGTGAGAGTTCTCTTCAAAATAACAGGAAATAATGAAAGTATACACCAGCGGAACAAAATAAAACAAAGGGTTCACAGAACGGGAAGAAAAAGAAATCCTTTTTTTTGCATATGCATTTCAGGTGGCTCAGATTAAATCCTATCTTATTTGCTTCTCAGTCACATCTAAAAAAAGAAGCAAATAATCAGGCTCCTATGAAGAAAGTATCAGTTTGCAGCATCCAAACTCTTAATAAAGGGAAATACACCGGTACATTATTTAAGTCCAAAGAAGAATGCTCCAAATATTTTTGTAACCTTATTTTAAAAGTTTAGCCAGTTACTGCATTTCTCCCCCTACTTCTGAATTAAAATTCTGGATTTTGTCTTTTGTATCCGAATACACACACACACAAAGACAATGCATTAGATTAATATCATTTGCGTTTTATTTTCACACTGATTTGCCTGCAAAGGCCTGAGAACTGAAAAGGCATAGCAAAGCCTTCACCCTAAGTTAAAATTTTGGGAGGAGAATAACGAGTTAAACAGAGAAGAAAAAAATGAATATACATACTTTTTTTTTATTGTAACATGTTTGTTAGAAATACAAATATGCGTATACCATATGTGTACACAATACACGAATCTGTGTATCGGAATAAATCTGTGGAACTCAGCAAAATTATTTTGTGTAATTTCAGAAAAAAACCCCACAATGATAGTTTGCATACACAACAGAAGCACAAATTAGAACCATCTTTCTTATTATGCTGAAATAATAGATAACAAGACTCTAGATCTCCATGAAGCGCAGTAATCAAGTCAATATATCTAAATTGAATTACTTCGAGCTGTTTTCCACTGGAGAAATTTCAGTAAGCGCATATCACTATAGAATTTTTAATCAAAGCATTCAAAAATACCTGGAGACATGCCACTATTATACCAGTGTAAGGCCGTAAGACTACATCAGTAATTGTACTAAATGGAAAAGCAGTGTATTGGAATGTAACTGCCTTTTAAATAAAACATTGCTGGGGAGGGGGGGGTGGTGCATTCCTAGTTAAGATAGAAACCTTACAATAAAGGGTCTGTTTCCCTAAATAGCATTGAAGATTATGAAAATTAACTAAACAATTAGTTCACTACAAGTCAATCCTTAGACTAAATCCTCAGACTAAATGTCAATCCTTAGAGTAAGATTCTCAGACAAAGCCTTAACTCTCACTCTTTTTCTTTCAAAAGGAGAAACAAGGTTAACCTATCAAACGCACGGACAACTGCAACAGATTAGCATCTGGAAAATGCTTCCTACTCCAAAAAAATCTGGTGGTGTGTCTTAAGGTACATACAAGAGACATGACCTAATCACAAAGATCAGCTATACTTGAATTGAAAGTACGGCTATTTAACTTCGTTCGGCACCCTGAAAGTACAGAGGTTTAAGAATCGCTTATCACTGACAAGAAGTATAACTTCAAGACTCTTCCCTAACTAGTAAATAACTATCCTCTGGAAACTTCTACCATTACATCTTGCAATACAAAGCTTGCCATATTGAAGTTTTGGTAAGGAAAGGATAAAAAAAAAAAAATTAAAAAAATAGAGAACGCAAGAGAGATTCTGACAACTGTATTTGCCTGCAAGAAGAGACGAGGGATTCGTCATAAATGGTAAGTTACTCAAAACTGTTTTCTTACATTAAAAGGATTACTACTATATGAGTTTTATAGCAAGTAGCAAGAAAGGACTTTGTTGTCACTTACGTTCGCATCCATTCCACTCCTCACCCATGTCACTGACTTACTATACGATGTTGAGCAAGTTACTTCACTTTTAAGCTCAACAGTAGCATGGAAATCATACTCAGCCACCCAGCAATGGCCTTCAAGACCCATTCTTAGATTCAGTCACTGACTGAAATCCTCTTCTAGATGACCATTTACTGATTCTTAAAAACACTTTTCTTTTTTCTGCCCTTTGACCGAGACTTTGCTATTTAGAAATCACATGGGAGATGCTAAGAATTTGAGCAACGAAGTCAGGGAGTTGTCTCCCATCACCAGTAATGATCTTCACTATTCAATAGTGTGCTAGCAGCTTAATCTAAAATGAAAGGTAATATTCGAGAGGTAAACGTGCAGGCTGCAATTTCACCATTAACTATAGTGGTTACTGAGCATTGTTTTACATAGAAATCTAACTCCACTTGAATACCTTTCTACTATATCAGAAATTAACTCATAACTCCCAAACATGCCAAAAAACTTACTTCTAGATGAAATGGATACCAAAGACCCATTCAGACAGAAAAGCTAGACCAGGAACTGACATACCCGAGCCCAAAACCAAGGCTTTATCTCGGTACTGCTAACCAAGGGACATCAGCACAAATCACAACACTTAAACCAGTTAAGAAACTGAAGGCAACGTCAAGCACACGCAGAGAGTTTAAACCAACTAAGAACTTTGTCTGAAGCTGTTTGCGCAGAATATAACTCAACAACTGTCTTCCTTATTTTTTTTGGAATAACTGAGAAACATAAAACCCAAAGATAACAACTGAGGGGTTGAATGAATGCATGAAACAAACAATCCCCCACTACACATTTAAAATGGTTCCATTTCCAAAACTTTGGTTTATTCCAATGATTGCTAAAATGAATTTATGCATTGACAGAAAAACATAAAATGAATTCTAATTGAAAGCACTTATGTAGAGACTGCATTAAGTTAAATATTAATTCAACCATCTTGCTGCTAGACATCAACATCTCCTGTCTATCTACAATGCACAAATAAAGGAACAGCATACACTGAAGCTGTAAATTTCTACCTAGTGTTAATAATTTTAGCTGGGGGGTAGGGGAGGGGAAGAGATATGGTTCATTTTTCTCATTGTTTTGTCTCCTTGGCACCACAGTACAAGTTCCATTCTACATTTTAGACAGGCCTCAGTCCCTTATCACAAGAGCCTGGCAATGCTTACTGCTTGCTTAGGAGGAACTGAGTGCTTTCATTCAAACATTTCATGCTGAGAGTGGAATCATTTACTAACCAACACGTCAAAAAAATTTTTTTTTCAAAGTCTTACACACTTATATATATGAAAGGGCAACAAGAAACAGTTTGGTTCTCTGCTTTAGAAGCACACAGAAGGTAAATGCAAGGAGAGGCTACCCAAGAAGAACAGAGCCACAGCCTGTGCACGCAAGGATGGCATCAGGAAAAATCAACATCCAGCTGGAGCTAAAACCGACAAGGCATGAAGGGCAACAAGGACGGACTCCTGTGCAAAAGGAAGGCTAAAGAAGAAGTGCTCCCTCTGCTCAGCTGGACAGGGACCTAGTCAAAAAGGTTACGGAAAAGGTCGACCAACTCCATGTCTTTTTTTTACCCCACTTTTCATTGCTAAGGTCTGCCCTTTAAGCCTCCCTGAGCCTAGTAGCAGAGTCTGCTGCAGTAAAGAATTACCTCCAAAAGAGAAAGATGGAGTTTGGAAGCACTTAAGGAGACTGGAAACACACAGGTCCACAGGACCAGATGGGATGCATCTGAGAGTCCTGATGGAGATGGCCAGTATCACTGAGAGGCCACACTATCACTGTTTGAAAGGCCATGAGATTGAGGGAGGTTCCTTATTCCGGGGAAAAAAAGGCAAACATCAGACCCAACTTCAAGAAGAGCAAGAAGGAGGATGCAGGTAACTATAGATCAGCCAGCCTAACGTAAGTCCATGAGAGGATTAGGGTGCAAATCCTCCCTGAAGCCATTCCTATGCCAAGCAGGTGACCGGGAATAGCTAGTAGCTACTATAGCTTTATCAAAGGAAAACGATGCCTGATGAACACCACACCTTACTGCAAGAAGAACAACTGGCTTAGAAGATGATGGAAGTGCACTGAATGCAGGAGGCCAGCCACGAATGACATTATCCCACAGTATCGTTACAGCCAAACTGGCGAGACAGGCGCTGGCTAAGCAAGCGATCAGGTGTTTGGGAAACTGACGGGACTGCTGGGCTGAAAGAGCAGCAATCAGCAGTACCAAGTCCGGCAACAAGTGGTTACAGTCACATCCCTTGGGGATTACCACTGAAACCAGTACCACCTGATGTCCTTATTAATAACCTGGATAATGGGACAGAGTGTATGCTCGGCAAGGTTGCCAGTGACACCAAATTGGGCAAAGTAGTCAATGCTCTGCAGTGCAGGACACCTGGACAGGCTGGAGAAAGGCACTGGCAGGAGCCTCGTGAAGTTCGACAAAGGCAAGCGCGAAGTCCTGTATCTGCAACAGAATAACCCCGTGTGACACGACAGCCTGGACACCAACCAGATAAAAGCGACTTTTGCAGAAAAGGACCTGAAAATCCCAGCAGGCAAAAAGCTGAAGAGGAGTCAGCGCTGTACCCTGGCAGCAAAGACGGCCGAGCTCACCCTGGGCTCCGTTAGCAGGAGGCCGGCCAGCAGGTCCGGGAAGCGATCCATCCCCTCCATCCGGCACCAGTGAGGCTGTGTTTGGGGCGCTGGGCCCAGTTTTGGACTCCCCCGTACAAGACGGACATCGCCACACCGGAGCACGTCCCGTGGAGGCCACTGCGCTGGTGAGGTGGCAGGAGCGCGGGATGTACAGCGAGGGGTTCAGGGAACGGGGCTTGGTTCAGCTGGAGAAGAAAATGGGCAGCGGAGAATCTTACCGCTGTCTACAGCTCCTACATCAGAGGAGCGGGAGACGGAGCCAGGCTCTTCTCCGAGGTGCGTGACAGCAGGCTGAGAGGCAACAGACGCCAGACACGAGTTGGAACCTGGGCAATTCCGGTTAGATAAAAGGATGGTTTGGGCGGGTTGGTTTGTTTTTAAACCATGAGCACGATCAAGTAGTGGAACAAGTTGTCCAGAGAGGTTCGACAGTCCCCTTTCTTGAAGGCGTTCACGACTACCCTCCCGCTCAGGGCCCCGAGCGACCGGATCTAACTGGAGCTGCTTGGAGTAGGAGGTTGGACTAGATGATCTCCAGAGGTCTCTCCCAGCCCAAAGCATTCTATGATTCTACGCTGATGCCACGCAGAGCGATGCTCACTGTGGAAGTGCGATCCTTCAGGCTTGCTTTAAACCGAGACTCTGAATTCAGGGAACTTGTTCCCTGGTTTCCAGCAAGTCCAGTGGAAGCCGCCAAGCTGGCCAGATGGCAGGAACACATGACATACAACAAGAGGCTGACAGAACTGTGTTTGTGCAGCCTGGAAAAGAAAAAGCTCAGAGGAATCCTTATTGCTGTCAACTATCTAATGGAAGGGTGCAGAAAAGACAGAATTGGACTCTTCTGGATGGTGCACAGTGACAGGATGGGAGGCAACAGACATAATCAGCAAAGTAAATTCCAGTTAGCTTAAAGGGGGGGGAAAATTACTATGAGGGTAGTCAAACGTGGAAACAGGTTACCCAGAAAGGTTTTAAGGGCTGGAAAAAACTTTATCTAAATTGCTCTTGCCTTAATTTAAGCAGGGTGCTGGATGAGATGACCTCCAGAAGCCCCTTCCAACCTAAATTATTTTATTGCATGAATGTATTATGTAATCTTCCTATGATTCTATTTCATAAACTTTCGTTCAGCAATTTTTGCATCAAGTTCATTACTTCTAATCATACAATTAAAAATTTTCAGTTATCCTGTACCTATAGTAAGCATGGTACACAAAAACGTAAACATCTCTTACCTACTTGCCCTTAGAACCTCTTCCCCTTGTACCACTGTGCTTCCCCCATAACTAGGGAACATAGGTTTTCAGCATCAGAACAATTTTGCACTTTTAAGCTTACCTGATCTAAAAAAAACCCCACACTTTCTTTGATATCCTGGTTCGTGTTTCAGGGATGACCAGAATGGGAAAGCAGAAGGCTGTGACCCCTCTCACTTTGTGGCAAAAACTAATTTTTCCTCTGTCCGCTTAAAAACATTAGAAAGACCTCTGTCCCTGCTAGTCTTTCCAAAGAATAAGAAACATTCCACCAAAGAAACAGAGGTTCTCCCCAAGGGCCTTACTCATCTTTCAGAGTAATCTATTTAACTAAGCAGGTTTTGGAAACCGATTTATTTATTTATGTACTTTTTACAAAGAGTCACACCCAATAAAATCACTACTTTTTCCTCTTTCTGCTTCACAAAGTCCCCTCTTGGAACATTTCTGATATCAAAATTAAGTAAACACCTTAAAAGCCACAGAGGTATTTCCTAATAACCTACAATTGGTTTTGTTTCTGTTTAAAGCTAAGAATACAGGAACAGGTGAAATAAATCAGTTTCAAACTCTTTTCAAATACGTCAGGCTTTGCTTACGAACCAGGACTCTGTCAAAGAAAAAAGAATCCCTTCAGCAATACGGGTTACAATAACAGCTCCTTTAACAGCTGTACCGGTATAGAGTAAGACTGAGGCTGGAACAACCTGCCAAAGGTATGAATTTCAAAAAACACATCTTACGAAAACATACTTATAAAAATAATCTCCATTAAAAGGACACCTCTATGAAGCTCAGTGTGAATACTTGAAATAAGCATTTTAATTTCCACTTAGAAGGTAAAGATTAAAATTCATGGGGAGAAACACATGGAGAGCTACTGCAGGAAAGATTAGCATAGCTAGTGGTCAAAAGAGAAAACAAACGTTCAGCATTGCACTTCGACACATTTTTGCGTCCATTTGTTTAAGAGCGCTGCTGCTTTTGATACCGCGATCAAAAGCGCCGATACGTCATCAATGGCTACATAAAATGGGTATAATCCAATGACAGATTAATCCAGACTGGAAATCAGGTGTGTAATCACTAAGGTCAATCAAGTTTGAAATAGCCTTCCAATTATAGCAGAGGTAATAACAATATACAACTGATTATTTTTAAATTAGAGCTGAATAAATTTCCAAGAGCCCCTACCTAACAATGCGCAGATTGTCCCTCGAAATTAACGAACCAACAAAAAGTTTAGAGAGAAGAAAGGATACGCAAAGGAGAGAGCAGAAGAAAACCCCAGCTATTTCTGTGGACACATGGAAGAAAAACAGAGACTTGGAGGTGGCTCTTAAAAAGCAGTAGCCTGTTTAATGTTGCCAAAAGTAAATAAAAAAGACAAATGACACCCTGACTTCATAATCAATGAAAGCCAGTACTGACAGGAAAAGAGGAGCTCCTACCACCCTTGCTATCATTTGCTACCTTCACCACAGGTGGCATAAGCCAATCAAAACCACAGAGTAGCTTCTTTTAGCAGCTGTGCCTTCTTACATTAACTTGCTGACCATAAAACCACGACCCAGATTAAGTGCATCACCCATCACAACTTACATGACTGCATCAGGACTGCAGTTGTCCCCTCCTCCCTACCAAGACACTTCCTCCTCTGGGCTGAAACAATGTCCCTATCACCAGGCAAGCGAGCTGGTTGAGGATGTTGTTCTAACCAAAAGAGCAACTTGGGGAGGAAAAAAAAGAAATAAAAATACTACTTTTTGACCAGATTAGTTCTCTTAACTCACTTCCTGGCTGTGGAAGTCCCATTGACGACACAAAGGAAGGAGCGTCCACAACTCGGGCTGTCTTCAAATGCTCGGGAGTACGCACCAGGTTTCCACAGAAAGCCACATCACGCCCTGGTCCTTTTTGCAGTCCCCTTACTAACGCTATTGATCTGTGAATCGCTTTTTAAGGGACTAAATGCTATTTTTAAACAAGCAATACATTTCACTGTAACCATTTTAAAGTAAACGCTGCTGGGTACTTCCAATAATGCCCCAATTTAGCTTCAATCCTTGTAACACTGGAGTCAATTTCTGCCTACTGTGTGTAACTGTGCTTGTAGTCCCTTCAAGTTTAAACTGCAAACCCACCTCTTCATTAGTATCATTAATACCATATAATCCACCCAAACAAGCAAAATTGGCTACAATCCTACTTAAAACCTGACAGAGGCAGAACTTGCAGAACTAATCTTATACCCCCAGTAAATCTTCCTGAGATCTGGAGCATGAGCCGATCTGACTGGCACTCAGGATTTTGGCCTGTATCACAGAGATTCTGCCAAATAAAGCCATAGTACTTTTCCGGAATTTAAAGGGATAAGAAAATGCTACCTGTAAGCATCAGCAAGATCTCTAGGGACAGTTGCCCTTCTCCAAAGTTTTGTTTGAGAAGTCACCAACATGGTTACGAGGCTACAGCTTGACAGTGAGAGAGAAAACCAACTTACCTAGGCAAGCCATTTCTTATTTGTTGCTGCCTTTGTTTCTCTTTTGAAGAAGAGTTAACACTGTAAATCTTTCTTCCCCCTTCTTACACAAAAGAACGGATGCATACATGCATGCAGCTATGAAATGTGTTAAGTTATGATTTATTTACAACACTACCAAGAACAAACAATCTTAACAGGGCAGCTTTGAAAGAGTGACAGCAAGAGCAAAGTACACGCCAGACTTCAGCGGCTCAGAAACCAGCAGCGCTGCCAAGTCCATTTCATTCAGAGTGCCACAGCCACTTCAGATGGTTTCAGCAAGTTTTGAAGTGCCCTGTCTGAAGACAAGGATTTCTGTACAGGACCACAGTCAGGGAGGGCCTAACTGTGGAAGGGGGCTCGAAAAAAAAAAGTTAAAAAGAGAAAAAAAACACCCCCCCCACACACAAAAAAAGTGGATGAATCCGAGCCGTGCAGACGGCACAGATTTAGGACAGTAGTTTGCTAGTTTTGGCTCTTGGAAAGTGACTTGACTTTTCCTAAGGAGGTGGAGGAAGGGAGATGAGCGTTTCCACAACCCTCTCCCTGCCTCAGCAAGCAAACAACTTCATGTTTAAAATCCCCCACTTTCCTCCAGCTCGGCTGCTCCCGAAGCGGCACCCCCCGCCGCCGCCCGGCCGCGCTCAGGCGGCTCCCCCCACCGCACGAGCTCACGACAAGACGAAGCGGCGGCACCATCCCCCGAACGGCCGCGCACCTCCT
>VYZM01019516.1:75213-118877 GCA_013398915.1 Dromas ardeola | reverse complement strand
CGCGGCCGGGAGAGGCCGCCCCGCGCCCCGGCCGCCGCCGGCCTGGGAAGGCGGGGAGCGCTTCTCTCGGGCCCCGTGCTCGCCACCCAGCTGGCGGAGGGGCCGGCGCCTCCGCGTCTCCAGATTCTCGGCCGCAGCCGAGGAAGAGCGGGAGGGACCTTCAAATCATGGTACTCTTCGCAAAAAAAAAAAAAAAAAAAAAAGCAAAACCAACAAACTTTTTTTAAGTTTGCCTTTTGATTTTGTACCCCCCCCCACTACGCGGTAGCTCGTGTTTGCGTATCAACAGTGGTTTTGTATGGTTAAACAAATATTTAAATAGTAAATACATGCGTATGTTTAAATAAATATCAGCATTGTTTATGTTTAACTAAAGTATGTTTAAATAATGAAAGATTGTCCTGTTGGTTTTTTTTCTGTCTTTTTTTTTTTCGTACGTGTGAAACAAATTGCATTTAAATTAACCACGTAATTTACACAGCCTGCCTGTGTTCCCTCCATTTCAGATGGGGATCAGCCAAACCTTCGGCCATGTCGGAGCACAGCCTTAAATAAAGTCACTTTGCTGCCTGAAAGAGAGCGGGCCGTGCCCAGCCACCCCGGAGGGCCGGACTCCCCGTCTCCACGGTCCGCTGGGGCCGCCGCGCTCCTCACGATGGCAGCAGGACGGCGGCTCTGCTCCGGCCGCTGCTCTCTCGGCGACGCGGGTGGCGAGACGCCCGGCGTCCCCTCCCGTCCTGGCCCCCTGCTGCCGAGGCGCCCCGCCGGGACGCTGCGGGGTAAAGCCCGCAGCACGGCGACGTGCAGGGCGACAACACAGCAGGCTGACTGCGGAGGTCTGCTGAGCGCCCTGCAAGGGCGCAGCTACGGAAAGAAAGTCGTACGTCCAAGTGTTTAATTGCCCTTAATGCTCATTCGTGTGCTCTAAGAAATTCTCAGTTCTCAAACAGGCAGGGAGACGGTCGGTTTGTTACGTGGTCTTTTCGGTAATGAACCGGTCTCAAAGCTGGCAAGGCGAGCAGACACAGGAGAGCATTTCCCAGAAAAAAGCAAAGCTAGTCCTACGCTATGCCCGTCCCCCACTTTGTCGTTGTTACGTATCTTTCCTAGTTGTCTGCAGCTGGTGTAAATTAAATTATCTTCAGATTATTTTTATCACACCACAGGGTTCAGAGAAACCACAAAAGCGTGGGGAAAGAAGAAAAATTAAGGGGGAGCAGAGGAACAATTTTACGGAATATTACAACAGAGAAACAGTAAGAAAACAGTTTCCGTGGCATTGTACTCAGATGCTGCGTGCTTATGTAAGAATATGGGTAACAAACAGGAGGAACTGAAAGTCATTATATTCAGAACTAAAAACACAAATAAATTGTCATAACTGGTTATTGCTATGGAAAGGTAGAGTTTGTTCAGGTAGGAGAAAAGGAACATAAGGCACAGAGCTAGTGAAAATATTTGGATAATGGCAAAAAGGAAAGGTAAAGAACAGTGTCACAGCAAAGAGCCCTTGGCAAACCCCAAACGAAAAGGATTAAGTGCGTGGTACTTTAATTTGAATAAAATCATCCAGAGCATGGGAACTGGTGATAATAAGACCTGAAATAGCAAGATACCTACTCAGAAAGGAATTTAGGAGATTATATGGGTGACGGTAGTCATTAAGTAAGTTAACGACTCTTCAAAAGGGAAGGAAGGAAAATCAAACCAACAGACTTGAAGAAAGTAAGTTTCAGTAAACTCACGGTTTGAATCCCAAATCCCACTGAAAGCCAAATCTAATGAAAAGTACACTCTGGAACGTTTGCCATTTCCGATAGAACGAAGGCCGCAAACAGACCCTGGCAATGAGAAAGCAAGCTAGGAAGAGAAGAGTTGGCTAAACCTAAACCATTGCAATGGCTTGCACCTTTTGAAAAAAGGAGAATCTAGGTTAAATTATTAAAACTGACAACAAAGTGTTTGTTGTAATATGTAGGGACAATCCAGAAAGGTTAACATACAAAAGAGCTGAGACCATCAAAGAGCCATAGAGCGTAACAACAAAAAGCTTACGTGCAAGATTACCGGGGAAGAACCGACTCGCTCTCGGGTGGGTGAGGAAACTGAGTCATGTGAGGACGACCAAAGCCTCATTTTTTTTGGCTTTGTTCTTCTCTAAAATGTCAGCTGTAATTGCATGGCTTACGTAGTTAACATTAGCAACGTAAAAACAAATGATCAAGCTAAACTAAGGAAAGAAATAGAGTCTATTCAAGTAAGATGCTTACAGAAGTCATGTGCCAGGTAAGTTTCAGCGAACATACTTAGCAAAATGGCTAGGCAATCTCCAAGCTATTCGTAATTACCTTCAAGAACTCAGAAAAGATAGCTGAGGTTCCATGAGATCAGGAAGAAGAACATGGCGCCTACCTTCAAAAGGAAAGAAAAGGCTGGGAATGTGAGGCCAACCAGATTTACTTTGTATCAGGCAAAATACTGGAACAAATTATTAAGCAAATTATTTGTAAGGCCTTGGATGATAAGATTAGTAACAATCAACAATAACATCTCAAAACCAAATCACGGAATCTTGACTTCAGCACGGCTTCTGACGATGTATCATCTAATACTCTCCCAAAAAGGACAGAGGAGCATTAACTACACGAAACTTAGATGAAATGGTTAGAAAGTGGCACTCACAAGTAGCGTCAAGTGATTCACAATCAAATAAGGAGTTTGTAGCAAGTGAGATCTCCAGATAATTACATCCTGAGTCCTGAACTGCTTCTGGATGCAATAGGATAGAGAATATTTTTATCGTATTTGTGGAGGATATCCTGTTCAGGTGAGAGCTGCAAGCATTTTAGTAAATATAATTAGAATTGAACAAAGAATGACAAGTTGGAACAAAGATCTGAAGTAAATAGGATGTAATCCAATAAGGCGAGAAACTATTACGTAGAGCTGGGAATAACTGACTGCAAAAACGTAAGACGGAGACAAAGTGGCTAAGCAGTTAC
Source organism: Dromas ardeola (assembly GCA_013398915.1). Classification (NCBI taxonomy): domain Eukaryota; kingdom Metazoa; phylum Chordata; class Aves; order Charadriiformes; family Dromadidae; genus Dromas; species Dromas ardeola. The sequence continues at coordinate 115,875 of VYZM01019516.1, read as the reverse complement.
TTCACAGAAAGAAGTCTTGGTTCATAGCAGTTCACAAATAGAAAATGAGTCAACAGCGATTTGGTGTTACAAAAAATGTGACTGCTTTACTGAAATGTAGAAAAAGACTGTCAAACACAAGAAGAGCGAAATAATTCTTCCACTCCACTGGGCTCAAAAAGGCTTCTGGTGGAGAACAGTTCTCAATTTGGGGCACCTCCTTTCAATTAGAAATCTCTGTGGAGAACGGAAAAAACTACCAGAAGTCTGGACAACTTGACCTTGAGTCATATTCAAGTACAACTGAAAGAAGTTCCGTTGAAGATCTGAAAAGTCAAAGACGTATGAATGTACAGCCTAGAAAAATGTGAGAATTTGATGTAAAGAAACCAGTCTCTGTATACGAGAAAAGTGAATACACCGGCCCATCTGTTTGATAATGGAAATAATTTTTTGCTGCATAATGAACTCTCAAGCTAAAACACTTAATGAGACTTTCTTTTTTAGCATACTTAAATCCTCCTATGCTTAATATCCTGTGAGGCGTGATAAAAATCCTGAAGATGTAGAGCATCCATACATTGGGGAAAACAAAAAATCACTTCTTTTAAAATCCACCAAGAAAAAAAATCAATGCCAGGCCTCTCCTGCATTATCCGCTACGGGGAGCTGAAGCGTAATATCGCTGGACAGATGGTGATAAAGGAATCCAGTTGCGCACTTAATTGGAGCTATAAAGTCCACGTGTATTAATTTCCACAACCTGACCTCTACAGAGTTCACATATAAATATTTGTCTCGATAGAGGTAATTCCATTTAACTTTCTCTGAAGGATACTGGAAAGCCAAGGTCGTCCAGCCTGTGCTCCGAACGGGCATCTCCCGCAACCAGTCCTTCTGCCACTGCCAGGGACCTCTCTGTGTCAGAAACCAGGGAACTACTGGGTCTGTCGGGGAGCTCTGGAAACAGGCTAGAAGAAGAATTCCTATTTAGGAGGTAATTAAGCCTACTCCCATAAATAATAGGAAGAAAGTATATAGTTCAGAATAAAACCACCAGATTTGGGGGCAGGAATGCTGAGAAAACATATTTACACATCTGTTTTAGAATATACTACTGTGCAACTTGTATGGATGGCACAGTCCCAGCAACTTTTTGTATGTTTGTATCATTCTTGTTAAATGAGAATTTCCAAAATAGAAATGTAACTTTCATGAGAGTTTATAACTGATTCTGCTGCGGTCTTTTTCTCCTGCAGACTAGCATTATCCTAGGGATCTTGCCTCCCATCTTTACAGTATGTTTGAGCATACTAGCCTAATATATTGATCTTACTGCTGGAGTATGCTTCAAAACCCAGAAAAGCGAGTGATTTACAGCTTTAGAACTAATAGCATTGGAAGGAAATACTTAGGAATAGCTCATGCAGTGACTTTTCTCTAGGGAGGTTTGATACCCTTAAAATTGTAGGGCTGGTGCCAAACATCATATGCCAGAGGTAAAATGGAGTCAAATTCCCTTCAACAGATAATTAATACCTGAACTTTATGGGAAGCATTTAACTTTTTGAATAATTATTGAGACTTTCTAGATACAAACTGTGGAGAAGTTAAGTTTGATGCATTAAAGACGTTCAGCACATTTCAAATATTCTAATTAAACAGTGACACAGCCCTAAATAAACACACTTGTCCACATAATCAAGAACAGAATACAGATAATCTATTTTATAATGTGGTTGTTATTTATTACAAATGAATTTATTGATAGTTGCAGTTTATTCTAAACTTCTCTACAGTTTGGTCCTGAGCCCTGCAGTTGACAATTCAGCTCATGGCCCCCAGCTCTGCCCCAGCTCCTGCCCCACAGGCAGGATCTGCCCATTCTCCAGTCCAGAGAGGGGGCATTTACCCCTCTCAGCCGCCCCACAGAGAGCTCAGGCTGGGTATCTGCACTTGGGGGGAGGATCTGCCTCTGGGTGGGGGATTACACAAGGGGAGGGGGTANAGGGCATTTTCCCTGGGGGGAAGATTTGCCCTTTGGGGGTGTATCTACCCCTGAGGGGGCAATTTACCACTGTGGGGGTTACTTGCCACTGGGTGAGGGCCATCAACCCTGCTTCCTGCCCACACATTTGCCCCCCAGAGCCCCTGATCTGCCCTATGGCCCCCATCTGCCCCCAGCCTCACTTGCCCTGGCCTAGGAACCGCGGGCAAGGACCTACAGAGACACCCCCATAGCCAGGAGGGGGGAAAAGACCTAGCACAGATGCCCAACACCCGCAGCCCTGGAGGGGTGTCTGCCCCAAACCAGGGTTTTGTCCCCCCCCAGGGCCACAATTACCACCCCAGGCCCACTGTTACCTCCTACCTCCGCTGGGGCTGTGGCTGCCAGGAAGGCAGCACTTGAGTTCTGGGTGACCCTCATGGCTGACGAAGGGCTGACTCCCTCCTGCAATGGGGGGGTGAAATCTCCTCCTTCAGCCAAGTCATGGCACACTCTTTTGGACGAAGTTGCCAAGAGCTGGGAGGAAGTGGCCGACAGACGGCTGGAAAAGAAGCTGAAGATCACGCAGAAGGAAAGGAGAAAGTCAAAATCTCCTCCTGAAGTGCCAGTCGCGATTCAGGATGCCAGCCTTCCTTCAGGTCCTCCCCGGCAGGTCCAGATCTTAGAGAAGCTGACAACGAATGACATGCTTAGTAATCCCAACTCCACCAGCAGACCAGCCTTCCCTGTGAAATCCTTGGCACAAAGGGAGGCAGAGTACACAGAGACAAGGAAACAAATACTGGGCAGCATGAGACCTGAAGAAGAGCAGGAGAAACCCATTCTAGATAGACCAACGAGGATCTCCCAGCCGGAAGACACCAGACAGCCCAATAATGTGATTAGACAGACTCCATGATTTTAAGGGTCTCTTCCAAACTAAACAATTGTACAACATAGTTTGTATCTCTGTTTTTTTTCTTCCAGCAGCTAACATTGAAAGGTGGACTGAGGGTCAGATTTTTAGAATTTTAATAGTGCATTCCCAGGATTCTCCGTTAGATTTGTGAGCTTGAGAAGTGCAAGACAAAGCCAGTTTGTTTCACCCTCTGCCTGCTGACACTTGTGAGTTGTAGATGTTACACCTGAGAGATCAGTGAACGAGTATGTTTGCTCTCAACTGGTTTTCAATGTTTGACTCACCTATGTAGGGTAGAAACAGTTTTATCTTGTCTATTTAATATGCAAATAAGTGTAAATATGGATATGTACTTCTCTAAGGAGAGGGTGGGTTTTGTGTATGAAAATAGAAGACACTCCTTTTTTTGCCCTTTTTTTTTTGCAGAACACTGTGCGTTAATGGAAACATTGATAAGAAAAGCTGCTGCCTGGGAGAGACAGTGATAAAGCGCAACATAAACAACCTTCCCGTTATCAAATTGCTGAACTGAAGTTCAACTATAGTCAAGTTATAAAGACCAAGGACTTTACGAGGAAGGTGAGTAACTTGCTTTCTGACTCTTGTTTTTACGTGCAGGTAGCATGTGTCTGCCTTCCAGAGCCACCAGATGCTAAAAGCATTGGAGACAAATAGACTGGAGAAACTGTGGCCTTATGTATGAGAGTGAGAAACTTCCCTAAGAGAACAGAAAGCGTGCCTCTCAAGATATTTTGGATTTGTTAACAGGCTAAAACTTTTGCCTGTACTGTAGCCTTCCATGTGCCTCAATGAGTACGTAATAAATGCCCATTAATCTCTGAGAAACTGATGTCACTTTTCCTAAAATGAAATTAACTGAATGTCTTCAAAATGTATATACAATGTAAGCTCCATCTGTGTTCACAGTATGTTCTGATCCTTTCACTGTTGTTTCTTTAGCAATTATATCAGTAGCTTATGTAGAAAAATAACACCAAAAGTAGTTAACTAGCCAAACCACAATTACTATCTCTTCCTATCTGCTAATGAGGGCTAATTCCACTATTATTTACTATTTTTAATTCTACTTACTGATTCCCTTTAGTGAATTTCCTTTTTCTTATGTAAATGCTGCCTCCTTCACCTGCTGGAATCAAAGGAGAGTAAGCAACATCACATGGCATGTCAGATTACTATAGCCTTCAACCAACAAATCAATGAGTTTGAAAAAATATTATTTTATTAACAATAAAAGATACCAACTTCTTTTTATGAAACCTGTGTTCTTTTCAACCAAACTAAAAAATAAATTCAATAGCTAGAACATTAAATAATAAAAAATAATAATCTTTCAAGGTTAGGATTAATGACGTAATTCTTGATGACAGTTTACCAAAAACAGATGAACATACACAACAGGAACAAACTATACTGTACATCTGCAACTCAGCAATTGAATTGCTGGAATGGTGTGTAACAGCTTTTTACCAGTACAGTAATGAGAGACAGGAAACCGAGAATACTGTGCTGAAATTTAAAAATGGAGGAAGAAATTTGCAGCGAAAAGGTAGGATTTTGCATGTGTGAGAATTTGCCTGTCAAAGTAGACATGATATGTAGAATCTAGTAAAAGAATAAAGGAAATTACCATACAGCTATGATCTCTGAAAAATAATTTTGTCTTACCTAAACAAAATTGATTTTTGTTTATAGGTCTCTTCTCAAAAACCACCAAGGGATGAAATGTAAAAAATGTCCCTCTGCAACTACTGGGACAATACACTTTTTAAAAACTGCTAGAATTGAGATCTGAATAAGCGGCAGCTACTTGAGATCCCCACTAATATAAAAACACCTAAAACTGACTTTATGCAGTTATTTGTATGTTAGGATTAGCTTAGGCTTACTTAGTCCTTTACTTTTATTTTCCTGTGGGAACTGATAGTCCCATTTGTTGGAAGATGCACTGGGCAAGTCTTCTATCAGGTGTTCCCAAACCAAACCGGTACAAAACTTTGAGTCTTTACGGGCAATACTAAACAAGAATAACTCCTGGAAATCATCAGCATGTTTTCTTTTACTGCAGAAGTTTGAGTGCTCTACCTGGGAAATTTGATTGGAAAAATTACTCAGATAGCCGTTTAGTCATAATGTAATTACTGTAACTTGCACAAGTGTGGAGGATGCATAAGGTGTAGTGGTTGGAACAGAAGACCAGACCATGGGGTTTATTCCTCATCTTGCCACTGCTTGCTATATGAACCTGAAAATTTGCCTAACCTCTACAGTTTAGCTTCCCCTGCAAAGTGAGAATATGGTTGCGGTTTTACGTGCAGCTAAACAAGGGTACTGACTTGCTGTAGAAAACCCATGCTGACTGTATTGCCCTACCTGACTTTCACCTTCCCCCAGCTTTACCTGAGGAAATCTGCCAGAAAGGAACAAAAACTACATTGCTAATTTAGGTGGCTCTCGGTTTTATACACACACCCGAGCTGAAATTCTTATAAAATGTAATTTTCTTAAATCTTTATAATCTCAACTCTTAAGTTACTCTGCTAAGCTCAATAAAAGGCTGTTGTAAAATGTGATGCAACAATATTATAAAGGAAGAGAGAAGAACAAATTTCAGTGTAAGTACCGCTACAGGAAGGAAAGGAAATAAAGGGTCGTACTTCTCCTTTTTGTTGAGACAGAATAGAAAAGGAAATAAATAAAGGAACTAAGGTGCAAGATAAAGAGGTGGCAGCATATGGCACTTGGCAGAAGCTCTAGACCTTACTCAGTGGGCAGATTCAGAAGCCAAAGAGATGGTTATTTCAGCAGAGGGCACCAGAACAACAAGTATTCGGTAGTGACTTTGACTTCCTCTGCCCAGTGAATACTAGATCTCTAATACCCTCGCAGACTCCAAGTGGGTCTGCATTCTTGTTATGTTGCGAATCCTTGTACTTTATAATGCTTCAGCATTTTTGTCACGCTTACAGAGTGATGTTGCTGAATGACACTGGAAGCACTGGGATTAAAGCAAACCAGGAATTACACATCAGCAGAAAGGCAGTAAGGAGTACCACGAGAATCTGTGGCACGTACTAGTATGTCAGCATATTGCATCCCTAAATGCCAGTAGGACAAAGAGGATAACGAGATGGGACAGCTGAGTGAAACTTCTAATCAAAGGGAAGTTTTTTACCTTCCTTATCATTTCTTCCTTTTTCACACCAACTGAAGCCACAGGGTACCTTCATATAGATTTTTTGCATTCCTAGCAGCCTGAAAAAATCTATTACATGTAGCATTGAATAACTGCAGAAAGTTTTACAAATTTTTAAACAAATCTGATAATGTTTGGTGGGTTATACAGCATTATTTGCTTGTGCAAACTGTGTGGTTGAGAAAGAAGCATTCATGAAGGAATATTAATTTTACACTTATGCACCTCACATTCCTTTACATCATTCAAGCTTCTGTTGTATAAAGGAAATCTAAACCTCATAGGTTATGGTCAAGATACTGAGCACGTCCTTCCACAGTGGAATGCTTTAATTTGCTTTCATCTTATTATTATTTTAAAACAAGCATATATAACTAGTTCTAAAAGCTGCATCTGAATTACATGGGCTTGGATGATACTCAGCATACTCTGTAACGAGTATTGGAATTTTTTGCAATTATTATGTTGGGTGGATATGCTTCAATCTTCTGCTCTTGTCAGTGGAATTTTATAAAAATGCATGAAATTTAGGTTTCGCTAACGTGATAGTCAAGCACACAAAAAACTGCTAAAGATTTTCTTTTTTGTTATCTTTTATTTTATGTGATATATGCCAGAGTGTGAAATAACAAGGACTTTTTTTAAATGCTTGCAGCCAGCTGGAAAAATATTTAATTCTTGCCTTTCATTCTGATATCACAGGTTTCAAAATGAGAAATTTTCCATTATTATCAGCTTTACAGGTCATGCAGATAACTAAAATAGCAAACTGAAACATTGCTAACACGTTAAAAAAATAATTTATTTTTATGAAGACAGCTATTCTGTTACCACAGTTTTGTATCAGTTTATATGGAAAGAGTAATATAAAAATTGAATCATGAGATGATATGATTTGACAGTTACACTGGTATTTTACCTATTGCTCTCAGTCATACAGGCTAATACGGGATTCATTGCTAATGTATGATCTAAAGAACATTACTAGGGGGACCACAAATGTAAAATCCTAGAACCATGCCTATACGTTATCCCCTTTCGGAAGGAAAAAAAGAAAAAGAAGCACTGGAAAATTGAGACAATACGTTGTAGAATCAAAACTAATTCCCATGGGGTTTAAGGACATAAAAGAAAGAACAATGTGAATAACTGGAGATAAATTACAGCAGATTTAATAATAAGCTGAAATAAGATATGAAAGCAGTAATCCTAAAAGCAAATACTGTTTTGTGTTTCATATGCTGAAGTGGCGTGTCATACAGGAAGAAATGCTGCATAACTGGAGAAAGCAGACATTAAAAATAATCTAGGTATCTAGTGGGATCAGTTCACAATGAGAGAACAAGCTCATCTACAATTTTCTGAACTTTTAAAATCCAGAAAAAAGAATAATCATTAGAAAAGTGTTACTCTCATGGAGGCCTAAAATGGATTTTGAGATTTAAAGTACTCATCCTTGCAATGTTACTTAATAAGAACCGTAGGTCATTTCAGATCCCACTTCTTTAAATTTAAACAATGCAGTACTGTGGTAAACTATATTTTAATACTGAAAATTGTTGTTACCAAGTAAATACTGGTCACATGATTTACTAAGTGCTCACAGAATTAATTGCTGAGGGAAAACATAAGCTACCTGAAAATGAAAACTTTTCAGCAATACAGGAACTGTATACAAGAACCAAGTGTAGGAAGTGGTAGAAGTCTCCAGATTGGGGTATTAAAAACCAGACTGAAGAAAACACCAGAATTATGTACTGGGTACAGTCACCTGCTGTAAACCAGGAAGTAAGAGGATGTCCTCAGGCCTTGACCATTTCTAGTTTCTGGGACTTTAAACAAAGGTTGCAGAGAACACCTACCATTTTAGCTCCTAGTGCTGGCTTCTGCGTCCAAACAGGATACTAATAACTTCAATAAGGTTCACATTTCTAGCATAACATTTAGAAGAGGAATCTGCAAAAGATGGCAATTGCTGATTGAAAATTTTCTGTGGTATGTACAGGTTTAAATCAGAATAACAGGATGAAGACGATAATTAAATTGATCTAGAGTAACGTGCAGAGATACTACCTACTAGTTCATTTCCAAGAGGGAGGACTAATTAGATAGGAGTATAATGATTCATGTTGTGTTTTGTTTTGGGTTTGGTTTTTTTTTTTTAACAAACTGTGCTGCAATATGCCTACTGATTACATGAAAGATTGTGCTTCAGGACAAAGATTCTTACATAATTTATACAGTCATTAAGAACAAGTGGTATTAATGTTTCATTGGGGCATCGTAGGAAGTATTACAATGCCAATATAATGGTAAAAATGTAATAATGTACTAATCTATGATCATCCCTGACTTCCGAATCTGGCTAACTATGATATAACTATGATCATTTATTCAGATATTTTATTGTGTAAGGATTCTGATGCTTACATACATTGACTGGTTTAGATTTCTGTTTGTAGACTAATAAATCTTCCCTGTTAATCTCCTTGAAATATCAGTAAAACAGCCATAATGCTTAAGATTCACACTTCCACGTTAAACTTCCTTATTAATGTTTACAAGTATCTAAAGGGTGGGTTTAAGGAGGATGGAGCCAGGCTCTTTCCAGTGGTTCCCAGTAACAGGACGAGGGGTAACGGGCACAAGCTGGAACATGGGAAGTTCCGATCAAATATGAGGAAAAACTTCTTTACGGTGAGGGTGAGAGAGCACTGGAACAGGCTGCCCAGGGAGGGTGTGGAGTCCCCTTCTCTGGAGACTTTCAAGACCCGCCTGGATGCAGTCCTGAGGGATGTGCTCTGGGCAATCCTGCTTTAGCAGGGGAGTTGGACTAGGTGATCTCTAGAGGCCCCTTCCAACTCTGAAATTCCGTGATTCTGTGATTCCCAATTTACACTTCTTTTGTAACTCATAGGAAGTTAAATGTGGTCCTTGTAAAGATCTTTGCCTTCTGTGTCCATAAGATCCCAAATGCCTGTGAATATGTCAAGAAAACCCTGTTTTCAGAAATTAATTTAATAGCTGTTCTTGATATTATTTTATTCAATCACTAATCCTTGGTAAGCATTAAGCCTAATTGTTTTGGTGGAGAAGACTAAACAATGGAGACAATTCCTTAGTAAAACTGAGAGAAATAACACATTTAACTACTATCACCACATTTCTTGTAAAGTTAACATGAAAACCTGTCTGTAATCAATAAAAGACTCAGAAATAGGAGCTGAAGATTAAACTTCCCCTGTGTCGACTTTCCCCCACGTCCAGGAGTTCAGTTTTATTATTTGTTTCCGTGTTTCGGTCTGCACGTCACAACCCAGCTTCCTTTTGCAGGTTGCTGTCTCAAGCCCCTGGTTCTGGGCCTGGTTCCTTCTGACCTGACATCGCACTGTTTTAATGGCATCTCAAGGTCATGTAGTCCTCTGCAGTTCAGATGTTGAATTAATAATACAGTGCATGCTTCTTACAGCGTTATAAAGTATTTAAAAGCGCAGTGATTCCATATGCAGCATCCCGCCCAATGGCCTCACATCAGCATTGACCCTGCAGAGCCTCCAGGTGGGCACAGACAAGCCAAAATACATGGGGAATAGGATGGAACCACCGAACCCTCTTTTTGTTGTTAAATTTGGAAATAAATTTGGACAAATTCCCTAGTATTTTGTACCACAGTTCATGTTCTCACAAAATGGGAATTAGTTTAATGCTACCTTGAAATACCCTGATGTTAAATAATTAGTTCTCAAAGCATTTTAAAACTATCAATATGTGCTAACTAAATGCAGCGAGTCATCACCAATACTCGTTAAGACATTTTACAACTTCACTTTAAAATTTCTTCTGTAGCCCAACTGTAGTTCAGATACTGTGTGATACAGGAAGGCTTGGCAGGGCCCCGATGCATCTTACCTGTGGCGTTGGTGGAGGCTGAGGATGAATTAAATGTGTCCTGCAGCAAAGAAATCTACAGGGGATCGTCTCCCGCGGCAAGCCCAGCTCTGTGCCTTCCCATGGGCCTGGCGGGCAAAACAACAGGGTGTTTTTTTTAGAGACTTTTTCCCTCTCAGTAAGAAAATAAACCAACCCCCAAGCTCTTAAGGTTTGATGGCATGAAACAATCACAGAGGGGAGGAAGCAAACCACAATGTACCTCTCCACGCACACCCCCACTGTGGGCGCTGAGGGAGAGAAAATGGCGGGCCGGGGGCTTTGGGAGGCCCCGAACAGGCGGAGAGCCCCTCAGGCTGCACCTCGCGTTACGAACGTCCCCGTAGCCTCGGTGCGCCCGCCGCGATCACGGGCGACAAGAAGATGAGGTAGAAGAGCGAAAAACCCACCCAAAAGGCGAGGGAGGGCAACGGGGAGCACGCACCGTCCCTGACAGGAACTGACAGCACCCCCGCGCGGCAGCGCGGTCCCTCACCCCGCCGAGCCCTCCCGGCGCTCCAGCCCGTGACTCGGCTCTTTCTCTCGGTCCCGCCCCGCTTGCTCGGGGGCCGGGCGCAGGAAGGGGCGGGCGGCAGCGGCCAGGCGGCGCAGGGAGGCAGGCAGCGAGGGGAGGCAGCCGACGCACAAGATGGCCGCTGCTGCAGCGGCGGCGGCGGAGGGGCGGCAGCAGGCGACAGCGCTGGGGGGGCCCCGGGGTCTGCGGGTGCTGGAGGAGCAGGGTGCTGCGGCCGCCCCCGTGTGCCGCAGCTGAGGGGGGCGGTGGCCGCTGCGGGGAGACCGGCCCTTGTGGTGAGTGCGCTGTCTCCTCTGCCCCCCGCTGCCGTGCTGGGCTGTGGAGAGCCGGGGGTGCGGGGAACAATGGGGCTGGCCCCGCGGAGCGCTGGCGGGAGGGCTGCGCTCCCCTCCCCGGGGAAGGGAGGCGGAGGGGCGGGCGCTGCGCCTGCCTGCCGGGCCTGCTGCCGCTGCCTGCCTCGCTAGGCCTCTGGCTCCTGCCGGGCTCGATTTCCGAGCGCCCCGGGCAGGAAGGGGGTTGCGGAGGCCGCCGTCCCCGGTGCGGAGCAGGGTGGGGAGAGCCCGGCGCTTGCGTTCGGCCCGGCGCGGGGGGGGGGAGGGGGGACGAGGCGGCCTCGCCTCAGGCTATGGCAGGGAAGAAGGGACAGGCGGCTTTTGTGTGTGGCCTGCGTCTGCTGTTGTTTTTCTCTACGTGCCTGGAAAGAAGAGAAAACGCATCCCCGTGTCGCACTCGGTACGGTGAAAGGAACAATGGGGGGGGGAATAAGGCCAGGGCTCCCCTCTTCCCGCCGCCGGAGGCGGGGGGACACCCCCCACCCCCCGGGTTGTCGCTCTTTTGTCTGTGGTGCCTGAGGGAAAAGCGAGGTCGCCCCCGGCCTCCCTCTGCGTGGGGAGAAGCCGTGGTAGAACAAAACAGAAACTCCGCTTACTTTCACTAGTTTTTCACCCCGGTGTTTGTTGTTTTAGCCGTTGGGTTAACAGGGCAAAGACGGGTGAGGTTTCTGGCCGGAGTGCGGTGTTGGTATAGCTGTGTTTCGGTGGTTGGGAAGGTCCTGGTGTCAGTTTTTGTCCTCAAAAGCCATTGTGAGGCCTGGGCCGTTTTAAAACGGGGAACTGATGCAGTTGTTTGTTTCCTAGGAACTGGGAATATTTAATTTTCTCCACGTGCATGTATGCCTTTTTCCTCGGAGTAGCTCTCCTGTTTTTCTAATTTCAGTCAAGTATGAATGAAAAATCTTCTGTTCCTCCGTTGGCAGCTACTGTTTTCTGTGTGTTTTTTTTCTATTGAAAATGGCGGAAGTAAAAAATAAAAAAAAAATAAAAAAAACTTGCAAAAATGATTAAAAGGTCTCCAAGGTTGGGCAGGTTGGTTGTTGGAGAGCTGCTTTAACCATTGTAACTGGTTTAGCAGTGCTGTCTTCTAATCAGTCTGCTTGGAAGAGAAACGCAGTTGTTAAATTCAGTATTTTTACTTGATTCATGTCATAGAGCTATAGAGTTGTTAGATAACACAGCAGTACGATGAGGCAGAAATGAATGTGTTCCGAAACTTTACCTTTTTTACCCCTTTCAGGCTTACAAGGATTTGGCGGGCGTTAGTTTTTATCAGCTGAAAATGTCTGTATTTCTGCGTTTGAAGTCAGTGAAGCTAATAAGAGACTTCATAGTTGTATAAATAGCTCGGTGTTCCTCGGAGGAGTGTGTACCTTATTGACGGTTTTTAAGCTTCACCCGTAGCACCTTGGCTTTCTTCAGTCCATTAATACTCAATGTTGGTACGAAGTTATGGTTTCCACTAACATAAATAGAAGCAGATGTTATCGGTTAGGCACCTCTTCTTTTCCCAGTAATAGCTTATTGCTTTGCCTTCGTGTCCTATAAAAGGTTCTGTCAAAGCAGGCAGCTTGACAGGCTGCTTTGAGGGAAATTTAGAAATGCAGGTACCATCAGTGCAGTCTGTTTTGACAACCAGAGACTTGAGTGGTGTGCTTGTCAATCACTTCTGAGCAGCAGTAACCTTCATGGAGATGAGTGGGAAGTTACTTGTATGTTTTCTGGCGTGTTTTTTTTTTTTTGTCAGCTTTGTATCCAAACTAGCTTAGTTTACAGAAAAATATTTTAGAAACTTACGATGAGACTATTATATGCTGATAATGATTTTAAAGACTGATGTTCCAATGAAAAAATGAATGTTTGAATCCAGAAGTTGTACATTAATATGTCAGGGTTTAATTTATGGGTATCTTAGGACATGTATATTTATATAAAAGTGGTCATGTGTCCTCTTTGGCTGAAACCATGACATCATGCTAAAACAGATGAACAGACATTAACAGGATTGATTTTGGAAACTTCTGCCATGTTGCCAGTGATCCACCAGTAATCTGGGTGGAAACCATTATCAATCTTGTTGAATTAAGCATTGCAGAAGTTGAGGTTCAGTGAGCGTGTGTATGAAAATACTGACTTAATTTCTTTATATGTGGTTCAGAGGTGTTGGGTGAATGCTGATGGTGGTCACCTCTGATGATGATGGCAAAGACTGACATCCTATTTTATTTAGGGTCTATATCTCATAACGAACCAGTGCCGTAAAAGGCTGTTTCGTGATACTTAGGGAATTGACCTTTCCCATTTTGTAATATGTAATAATATGAAGGATAATTACTTTTTTTTATTCCACCCAAGAAATAGGATGGTTTACATGCTGGATACCTGGAAAAAATGTTTCATCCATTTGAAAGAACTTACGGAGTCGTAGTTTTCAAACAGTGTGAAGTGTAAAGCTGAACTAGAAGGGAAGAGCTTGCCTGCATTTGGGTTCCCAAACATTCCAAGCATCTCAAAATAGCAGCAGCCACTATAAGATACCTTTTAAGCAGATGACCCATTATAAAACTTTGATTTTTTGCAAAGCCTGCTCATTGTTTAGAGTTATTTTCCTCAGTGGATTCACGGAATCATTTTGCAGATGAAACTCTATGTGGTTTTGTGGCTCTTCCCGTACCCAGTAAATCAGATGGTTGTTTGCTGGAGCATCCCAAGTAATATTCGCTGTTAGGCTAAAAAAAAAAAAAAATCTGTCTCAAAATACATGAGAGATAGGCCATAGGGGAATTAGTAGCTTGAAGTTAATGCCTCGGACTGCGCTTGGTAATGAATATGAAAATATGAAACCGTTGTCATACAGGAATAAAGATACGCTTTTGTTGTGAAAGATCATTTTATGAACATCCTGCACCAGCTGAAATTTGAGTGTGACCTTCAAGATTCTGTGTAGGCTATATTACAGTAATGCAGTCTGAAGTCTACGGACGCATGATAATTGACAAAGAAAACCACAAATATTTACTTATGTTGTGTTACTTTCCTTTCTGTACAGAGGTATTCCACAGTGCATGCTGAATTACGTGCAGTTCCCATCTCTTAGTTTGACCACTTGTTTTTCTCAAGAAGTGTGTCTCTTAACTGTTATCTTTTGCATCAGTTTCATTTTCTTGGTTAGCAGTACCGTAAAAGTTGAAATGATATTAGATTTCAAAGGGCTAACTGTTTTCTTATGAGTTTTTTTTATTTGTGGAAATGCGTAATGGGCAAGAAGGTGCAGAAGTCCTATCAGCTTATTGTAAATAGATTTTTCTGATATAAAAAGACTTTCTGGTTAGAGTGAGGAAATAGCTTTCCCGTTACTGCATGGTAGCAACACGTTGTGTGCTATGAACTGGAGAAGGAAGGGACTTTTGTTACAGAAATATCAAGACTTCTAAATTATTTGTTGCAAATTTATGTTCCCAGGAGCAGCGCCAGTTTTGCACTGCTCTGTGTTGGAATTTGTAACGGAGTGTGTTTCATGCAAGTGTGATGGGTGTCCCCTGGTGTCCCCTCATCCCCCCCTTGAGATTTCCTTCTAATAGAGTGAGAAGGCAGGCAGCTACATGTGATGTAGGGCAACTTTTGGCAGGTAGAGATGGCTTATTACGTACGTCGGCAACATATTGCGGAAATGTTATGCAGGCAGGCTTTTAATAGATTGCAGTAAAACTGGCAGAATAACCACAAGCAGGTATTTCTGTTACCTTTGAGAAGGTAGCTCTTGGCTCTGGCTCAAGTTTGAACTTGGTGTGAGCGAGACACGGTTGCATTATGCAGATGAAAAATGTTATGTCACCTAATCAGCAGCATCTCCTGAGTATCAGCCATTGACATTTGGAAAATCTGAAGACTTTAACATTGATTCACACAGGAAAAGGGACCTGGACATCCTTTGCAGACTTTGACATGAAAGCTTCTGCTCAGCGTGCTTTGGGGTTTTTTTATATTAAAAAAAAAGGGGGGGGAAGGGAAGAAAACAGTATCTTGGGAAACATAAGGGCCACATGTAGCAAATCTCAGCAAATCTCTCTTTTTCATGTTATTGTGTGCCTTTACCTAGAGTATTTTGTACAATGTTTGCCACACTGTTAAAAAAGAGGAATTATTAGGAACATGGAGAAAAATCTTCATATGAAAGATGGTTGGGAGGAGGAGAGAGGAGGCAAGGGAAGAGGGTTGTTTTGATAGACAAAAGAATTCAATTTTTTCCAGTTGCGCAACATAAGAAGTGGAGTATGTGCAGTTAAACTGAAAAGCAGTGCAAGTGTGGCTGAAGGAAAGAACAGATCTTGCATTTGCTTCACACAGATTGTGGCACAGGTTGCTATGCAATTTGAGACAAAGAACACAGAAGAGAGTGTGTCAGATGGGTAATACTGTCGTAAGGCGAATTAAGCATTACAAAAGCTGGAAGGTTATTGACAATTACTCATTCCAACCTTGAAGTCACTAAAATAGCCATAAGGGACATGTTCTTGCTGTGTAGATCCCTCTCACTACTGATTTCTTGCAAAAAGTCTTGCAAACCCACTTTTTAAAATACTTCCATGTTGAGCATTATTTCTCAATTGCACAAATACTTGGAGTTCAAGGGGCGCATTTTATGTTAATCTGAGACTTCTGTAGCAGGACTGTGCTTCAGCTACAAGACAACTGAAGAAACAAAGTGTGTGGATTAGCTGAAGTAAGTGAAATGTGCTAGTCTGGGAGAATCTAGATCTTGCAGGTTTCTTTTGGTTTGTTTTTTATTTTAACAAGGAAAGTCGTTTGTCTCATCCCTCTACTATGCCAATTTAATAGGTGTTTTTACAATGAACTAATTAACTACTGTTTAAAAGCAGGCTGTTAACATACAATCTGGACATTTCAAATGTCATTATTTTTCAGGATGCTTCCGCGTTTATCAGACCCTGTCAGGATAAACTTTGAAGGTTGAGGTATGGTTGTTTTTAAACCTGTTGTTCATAATTAAATTGTGGCTGATAGCTGATGGAGCAGTAGTGCTTGTAGCCTGGTTCTAAAGGTCTTCTCAGAACTTCCTCCTGAACTAATTTCTCGCAATAACTTTGGTTCATATGGTGAGCAAGTTGAAAGGTTTTTCAGTTACAACTTTTAACTTCCCTACTGCTTTGAAAGGACACTTCTACTAGAGTAGCAGGAATTTTTGTTTCTTTACTATGCACCGAAGGTCTTCAGGGACCTGCAAGCTAATTATTTTTGATAAATTGTAGTAGGCAGTGTTGGTTTCCAACTCAAATTTAAGAGCTATCTTTTGGGCAGAAGGAGTGAGGTTCAGTGAAGGTAGTACAACATGAATGAATTGAACCCATGCCGAGAGGGGTGGTTTTAATTACCTATTTATTAGTAAGCCAGCTTCTGTGGAACACTCCCAGTGTTCATTAGCATTTAACTTTCTCTCTGCTTTGTTTTTAGAGTAAACATTATACATACTGACTTAGCACTCTTGATGTTGTACTTGACTCGACGTAGCAGTTGTACTTGAATGAGTAACTCTTCCACGTTTTACTTCAGTGACTGTGTAATATAAATGCCCTTCAAAAGTGAGTGAAATAAAACTCCTTACTGTTGACTTACTTTTCTTGTAAGTTATAATCCTTCAGCTTGTTCTCTCTCCCCCGCCACCCCCCCACTTTGTTACCGGTTTAGAATGGAAGTCCTTCAGGCACTATTTGATGTTAGGAACTGTACAAACAAGTGGAAGTGTTAAGACTTCCTTATCCAGTGTTTGTATCTGGTGAATATGGTACTCGCCTTATGGCAAAACCAAAGTGTTTTGTGCCGTTTATTTATTTTAAATTCTGTGCCAAGATGCAAGAGCCAAAGGGGAGACCTTGACATTATTGGCTGCTAAATTTGAAAGAAATAGTAGAAATTTACTTTGATTAGCTTACATGGCGTTCCGAAATTGTGACATGCTGCATAAACATTTTTTTATGACCATTAATAATTCTGGCAGTTACGCAGGCCTAATGATAATTAAATCTCATGTTTCAGAGTGTGAGCTGTTCTCTGGGAGGCTCAATAGAAAATTTTCCCCTGCGTTTACAAGTGAATGTTGTAATGAAATCTTGACCAATCTGCTCATGAGTCCAGTGAAGCAATCATCTCTGTTCATGATGTTTCACAATTTAAAATTCCTATTTCAGTTCATTTTTCAAAAATCAAGCCTGGGTTTTGTGCCACAGTGAAGTGCTCGGTGATTTGAGGAGATACGAAACAGCAGATAGCAGGTGTGGAAGAAAGAGATAGGAGTGTATGCGTACTGTGAAGGAAGTCTCAGCCTCTCCACTCTGTAAATGAAAAGTCTTCCCAGTAATGTATTTTCTAGCTTGTTAGATAGGTATTTCTTGAGCTCTTCCAGAGGAATTAAGTCTGGTTTACCTGGCATTCCGGCAGTTTTTCTTAGACATGTCTGAGGAGCTCAGGTGGTTACATGTAAGGTACCAAATTGACAATGTACCCTGTTGTAAATAACAGAACCAATTAATCAAATTGAAAAGATCTTGATAAATAGTTGTTTATTATAATACTGAAATTGTCATTGGTCACCTGCATTGTTATTAATTATTGTGCGTGAAGACATCAAAATTCAAAAATCTTTGGAAGCTGGAAAATTACTGACTCCTATTTATCAGCTCCAGAAGGATAGTAATTCTTAGTCTTACTTGCTTTGTCAGGAGAGTGTGGATTTTGTTTCAAAACCAGATCAGAAATTAATAAAGTAATTACAAAGAAAATACCACTCTCCCATGTATCTTTCCAGACTTGAAATGACCTTTCTGTAAGGAGTCTTTATTTCCTTGCTTGCTAAAATGCTCTTGTTGTCTTGTAAGATCCGCTGCCCCCACCCCAAATCCATGGATGTTTTCACCTCTCCTGTTCCTGTTCTCTTTAATGATCTTTCGTTCTCTGGTATTAGCTACTTTCCTTCGAAGTGACTTTTTTTTTTTTAATTTAACTTTGTTCTGCTATGAGACAGTATTCAATTCAGCTAGTTAATGCAGGTAACAGAGATGGCGTATTGCCTATTAATTTTGTTGCTTTGACAATTCAGACTTGCAGGATGGGCTGTTTGGATAATGGAGCAACCGTGGGACTCTTTGTTCTTGGACTTTACTGGGGACTATCAAAATGTCACTGCTTCCTCTGGAACTGGTGAGAAGTTAGGAAGCATTGTTCACGGCGTGCTCCCTCGTGACTACTTTGGCTGTTGTTGTAAATTTGAAAGGAGAAAGATAAAAATAAGTTAGGCTAAACTGGCTTGATGGAATGGACTGGGTAAGTTAAACCAGAGGCTGCGATTCAGGCTGTCCTTCCTGTTTGTGAGTCATTCTCCTGTTAAATTGCGTGAAAACGTCTCCTGTAGAATTAATTAAAAGAGAGGTCTTCGTAGTGCTGCAAAAAAACTTTAGTTAAAATGGTGAATTTTAATTTTAGTCTTCCCTGTTTAATCAGGCTTTAAGGATGGAAGCCTGGACACTGTAACTTCTTTGTAGGTGATTCACACAAAAAGTGAAAAGAAAATGTTATTCAGGAAAGTGAGAATTAGTTAAACTTCGGTTGCTTGGGATAGTCCAGACTATTTTGAATGTGACTGTTCTGTTGCCAGTTGTTGCTGGATTCTGCAGAAAAGGTGTAAGCTGTCATGGTTGCCTTCTGGACTTGCTAATGCTTGTGTGCATTGTTAATCTCTTGTATTTGTGTTCTGTATCTTGTATTCTGTGTCACGTGTCTTCTGTGATACCTTTTTATGCCATTTATCTGCTGTGTTGTACTTTATGCAGAGCCTATTCCCAACTTGCATACAATTTACTTCATGATTCCCTCTGTTTTTCTCTTCTGAATCATCTATTTGTCAAGTTTAAGGATGTATTTGTGTTAAGGATCTTCAGGGAGATGAATAATTTGGTTTGCATTGATAGTTGTGATTTAGTGCACAGAAAAGGTGCTCAAAGTACAGGTAGACGGTGTGTTTGGAAACCCTCTGAATGATCCCATCTCTTTGCTTTTTTGTAAGAGTAAGAGGCTGCCTATCAAGAACAGTAGGCAACTGGTGGTATCGGGAATGGCCTACATCCGATTTGTGTCAGAATGCATTAGGAAACGTAGCTTTTCAGTTTTCCCTTCAGTGATGCTGCTTAGCATTTTACTGGTGACTCTGGACGTAGTCATAAGAGTTCTACTGGAGTGCAAGGTACTTCTTATTTTTATTATTAAAACAATAAAGTGAAAGGCTGTGGACAAAGCTCTCCTAAGGACTTTACCAGAAAGCAAAAAAGCACAGCGCAGTGGTACGTTACAGGCTAAGGACCAGTATTGTGGTAAGTCACCTTTGATGGCCTGCTTGGATTTTGAGAATAGCATTTCTGTTGCAGCCTCCTGTTCTGAGGGCTGCTGGCAGAGAAACCAGACTTCTGGTTTGAGCAAGAGAGATCTCATAGAAGAGACTTGGCAGCTTTGTGGCTGCAAAGCAAAATAAATTCCATAGGTTATACTTGTACTAAATATATCCTTTTTTCCTAATTATTACCAGAGTTAAGAAGATTTATCTTCTTACCAAGCACTGTAATTTTTGCAGATTATGTTCCCGGGACAGGGGGGGAATACTTGGCAAAATTACCATCTCTCCTTAATGTGTGATGTTCTGTCTCCTTTCTGTAGCACTTGTGAAAATGAAGGACTAAAAATAGGACTAATAAGATGACAGAAAAACTAGCAAGTTGCTTTCAGGATTTTTTAAAATCATTTATTCATGTACCAGGTGTATTGGAAATTAATCAGTTGGGTTATTCTACATTAAGTGTCAAAGTCTCTGCACTGTACTTCATAGAAATGAACTATTTCCCCTGTGGTTTTCAAAGGGAGGAATTACATGGCTTCAGCAAGCAGAGGGATCTGTAGTTAGCTTTTCTGGCCATTGCTTTCACAGCGGAACCTCACAGTCAAATGTTTCTAACAAAATTGCACATAAGGACTGGGTGGGGATGTCTCTGGGTGTGTTTCTGAGGAGGAATTACATGATCACAGCCATTTTCACATGGATTCTCAGCTTCGCTAGACCAGTTTAGAATAGAACAACTTGAGCTCTGTCAAGCTGAAGCTTGGGCACGATGTAGGTGATCTCAGGACATACCAGGAAGAAAGGCGTCCACAGAAATACTTGGTATTGGTAAGGTAAACTATAGATTGGCACTTGAGGATGTAATGGTGTGGCTGTCGCATTAGGCACTGCATGATGAGAATGGGGTGTGGTGTCAGTATTACTCACTAGGTATTAAAATGGCCACAGGCCTATTTTCTTCTATGTAAAATCTGAAGGGGGAAAAGAAAAGTTCCACTTTTTCTTCCTGTGTGTAATATATGAATTCACCTGATAAATAAAAAATGTTAGGTGTCCTCCCCCTACTCACCTCCCTGAGACAGGAGAAGGCGGTAGCTTCGGAACGGTTCATTTGCCAGGTCATGGGACAGTAATTGGGAGCCTTCAGGAAGGGGAAGTGAGTGACAGCAATCCTTTCCTTCAAGCACATCTACTAATTCATGAATGTAATTTCAGAACTTAGTGTAGCTTTTGAGAAGTGGGACTAGAGTCAGTCATGTTGATATGACAAGCTGGTATGTGAGCTGCCATTACAGAATCAAAATTGACAGCAAGCCTGTGAAAATCCAATGACTGCAGTATGCTAATTAATACCTTTAAATACTTTGTTCCTCTTAGGTTTTGTATATGAAAGAAAATAATTCCCAGTGCAATTGTGAGGGCTTCAGTTGTGCTATTGCAGGTGGCTTTCGCTTACAGATTTTGAGAATTTTTTTTTTAATAGTTTGTCGTTCACTTTTAGCTTACTGTCATTGCTTTTATTCCCAAAACAGTCAGTACCTAAATGCAGGAATGTGTAAAGGGATGTTGACTGCATGGGTGGTAAGATGGTTTCAGTGCCTAGTTTTCCCTTCCTATGCCTTATTATATATTTGGATACCTGCTGTTTAATAAGGGTGTTACACAAGACAGGGGGAATTTAAATGTTCGTTGTGTAAATACTGCCAGTACAAGGCTTATTGTCTCTTACCCTGGCTTGATCTGCAGCAATAGAGGTGTGATTGACAGCTAAGTGCATTCATTCTATTTTAAGACTCTGAAAGAAGGAAATTTTAAAAATAGAAGTAGTTTTCTGCGTAGTGCATGTGTGCAGTAACTGTAAAACATTTATCAGATTTACTCTCAAGGTACTGGAATAGGTGATACTGCAGTTAGGGCATGTGAAGACTCAAACACTTGTGGTCTCCTGGCAGTCTGTGATGGTGTGCCTATTGAAACCTCTTGGGGGCTGTAACGGCTTCAAGAGGAGATTGATAATGTAAGTTGAAACACCCAAATGATGTAAAGAGATGTTTGACTGCGCAGCTACTCTTGCTTTCTTTCTGAGTATCTTCCAGTCTTTAGTTTTCCACGAGTGAGGTCTAATCTTCTGTGAATAAGGTTCATTAACAGAAGTTTATCCTTTGCTTTTAAAAAGGTAGACTAGTTCAGTATGCTATGAAGAATGATATACTTTTTACTAACAGAACTCCAGCGATAGAGTCTGTGAGATTGTCCCCTACACGGTTTTTATTTATGTCATTCCAGTTGCTGATACTGCTATAATATAGTTGTAATACGTTTTTCGAGATGAAGACATCTTTTAAGACTTAGCATTATAAACTGAGAATGAGAAAATTGTTCTTCATGGACTGCTCTGCTTAGAACAAGTTTCATGCAAAGTAAGCAGTAAGTAAGAGAACTTTCATTCTGAAAAGCAAAATCACATGTCTGGTCTGGAGTAGAACTGTTTTTACAAGTCCAGAGCAGCAAAATTCATCAAGTTGGCAGTGGATTTTTAATTAACTTCTTGGGATTATTGTATTTTGCCCTCTTGCTTGGATGCTTTTCAAGGTTTGTAACTTTAAACTTCTGTAACTAGGGCTATAATTCAAAATTCTTTTAAGAGGATGTACAATACTCTTTTTTGCCATTTGAATTCAGGCTCCTGCCAAAAATAAATACAACTTTTATACTTTTATCCATTACTGATAGGAGGATCAATGGGACATTGGAGGTTTGGATTTTTTCCTCTTAATACATCACTGTCTTGCATTGTTTGCTATATTTAAAAAAAAAAAAAGCAGCAGCTTTAATTTTTGTAGTTAAGCTCTGAGATGTTTTTTACTGGTTAAGAGTAGGTGTTTAATGGAAACCCTGAGACTTGAACCTTTTGTTTCCACTCACTAAAACCACGAGTACTGTTTTTAATGATCTTGTAAAGCTGTAAAAGAAAGATGCTATTTTTATAAAGCTGGAGGGTAAGTGAGACTAACACCAAAGCAGCAAAATATTTAAGTTGGGTTGTTTTTTTCCCTTATAATTGATGGTTACGTGAAAAGCCTCATTCAAAAGGACTACCTTGCCCCAGGCTATTTCTGGCCTCTGGAACTGCTCTTTTTAGCAGTGCTACAAATTGAGTCACCGGGTGCCAGTAGCATTTAAAGCAAATAAGGCTCAATTACATTCTGAGTCAGAAGTACCTGAATTAACCTGCTTTTCAGCAACAGTTGTGTGACCTCTCCTACTGATATTTAAAGACTTTAAGCCCTGTGTGAATCTGTGTGAATGGTAATTTAACACTACTTAAAAGTGATGAGCAAGTTTGTCCGTGCTGAGTAGTGTTTGGATTTTTACAACAAAACTATGCTCAGAGGTGTGGAGAAAATCTTGAATAGTATGTTGACTAGATATTTATTTTTTTTTTTAATACAACTGCTAAAACAGAGCCGAAACTCTCCAGGCTCGGTGCCATTTCTGCAACAAGCTGCCTCTTAACCTTGGATGACTCCAGAGCTTTAGTGTAGACTAGGTTATGTTCTTAAAACACAGTTGCAGCCTGTGTCATGGAAACAAGCAGAATAGTCATCTGTCAAACTTACGTTCTTTACCTTAACATCCCTGCTGCAGTTACCAGTGAAGCCACTACAGGGCTGGCCAAAGGAGGAGATCTGGCTTACTTTGCTCCCTGTAAGCTATTTTTGTGTCAGCTATTGTAGCGTTTACATGATTGCTTCTTTGTTTGCAACTCTCGGGTTTAGGAGCAGTGAGAAAACTTGGAGTTGTGGACTGCTACAGCATTCTTATATCTTCTTTAGATAGCACCTTGTTTAGTGCAAATGATGAGCTGAAAGGATGGTTTTGACTGTAGTTGTGTGACTTGCACTGTCAATAAACATTGGTTCCAACTAGCTGTGAAGCATAGTTTTTGAAGCATAGATAATTTTTAGGTGGATTTAGTATGAAGGAACAATTCCATGGGTTGTTAGCCCTTGAGTTCCTTATTCCATTTCACCTACTCTCATCATGCCAAACTGTTAGTCTAGTCATCCTCATGGTTAATATTGCCTAATAGCATTTAAACGTGTAGTTAAAACTCAGCCCGTGCTTTTGAAATGGCTTCCATTAACGAAGACATACTTAAAAATCTGTGTTGCCCTGGTTGTGCCAAAATAAGCTGCTCATGAAACTACACCTAAAAACTTAAGCTGTGATCTGGGAGAGAAATGGGGAAAACCTAGATTAACTTTGTTAGCAACTCCTCAGTCTGCTTACCTCCACGTGTTGGCAGTGGTTGTTATGACTGCAGTGTTGTGGTAAGCGGAACAGCGTTTTGACAACAGTTTTCAAATGTGCATCTTTTCTTTGAAGTTGATGGTGCCATACAGTTTCTTACTGATGTGGAAATGATATCCCATGGTTGACTGAACAGGTGGCTGACGTAGAGGAGCTGAATTCTTGAAGCTGATACAGTTTCATAATTCTGTCTCAAAATCTTTGAGAGGAGGGTGTAACAGGGTGTAGAATTATAACAACGCTCGGGGTGAAAAAATTTCTTCATCATTGTGAACTCCTGCTATGATGAAACGTATGTGCCAGCAAACTAGGTGCTCCATTGCCTTTTGAAATAACATCACAGTAGTCTAGAGGTTGTTTTGTGTACAGGGTAGTAAGGGAACCTTTCTTGTGATTATAATATATTTAAAATGAACTCATGAATTAAAAAAGCAGGCAGACTGAGCAACTGCATCGGTAGTCTTGTTTAAAAATTCATTAGTTGTTTTCACTGCTCTTAGATGACTTTGTGCTTTTATTAAAAGATCTTTTTGATGTTTAAGTGCAGTCTTCCAAAATAAATTGGTTTGAAGGTAAATAGAACAACGGAAGCTTTATTAGAGACTACTGTTATGTAAACAGTTATTAACATGAAGCTGTTTGACATGTATTTTTAAAATGGGGGCAGCATCTACTAAGTGACAAGAAAAACCAGCTCCAAATCAAAGAAATTAAAAGGGAGAGAAAAAAAAAAACACCACAGAATAAGTTCTGAGACAAAGTTGTCAAATGGACACTTAAAATATTTGTTTTCTGAATACCTGTGAAATTCTGTGTAAAATGGGGTTTTACATTTACATTTTACACTTGCAATTAATCATTGAAATAGAAGCCTCTTCTTTCTTATGCTTGGCAGTAGCATTTATATACACTTAACACTGCTCTTATAGATACTTCGGCGTTTCTTTACGATTGCACCTGGAATTTTGGACATAGGAGGTTTGGTTTGGCTTGTTTTTAAATCTATTAGGTACTTTGAAAACAAAAACAAAAAAAAAACCAACAAAAAATTTTTTTGGGGAGAGTGAAGAGAGTGTAATGGTAACCCTTGAACATGAAGGGAAGGAGGCCAGGAGGAAGCCCAGACTATTACTTGATTCTTGTCTTCTGTCAGAGAAATATTTTCAGTAATATTTTCACAGCACACTACAAAAAGTGTGCACGCACACACAGAGCACTCAAAAAGAACCAGCTTTGGCAATTTCTGGATTATTTTTTTCTTTTCAGGGAAAAGAAATTTTTTGTCTTTACAAAAGTTTTCTGGGGAGCGCGGGGTGGGGGAGAACTATTAACGGCTGCATTGTAGGCTGAAGAGCTTTTTTGGACCGTTTTTGACCAGTGTTTCCAGCCAGACTTTAATTCTCCCTTTCTCTGTCTTTGTTTCATCTTGCAATGATAATGTCATTGTAGCTGTAGTGTCACTGACATCAAAGCAGAATTATAGCTGCTGAATCAAGTTGGGAGAGAAGCTCTTAACAGGAGAGTGGGTGGCAAGCAACTTTCTCATATTTTTGTTAGGTTGGGGTTTTTGTATGCTTTCTCTTTCATCGAATTGTGCTGGGTCTTAACTAAATGATTCATGTCTACTTATCTCAGTCTAAGAAATGAGAAGGGCATTGCAGTGGCAACAAGATCTTCCCCCCCCCTTTCATAAATTTACTTATCTTCTACCGAATACCTCTAGTAGTAGTCGGGTAACTGTAGATTATTCCTGCATGGAAGGGAATTACACTGGCCTTAGTGATTTTGGTCTTTAATATAGTTTCTCATTAACAGATGCTGATCTTACTACTGCTGTGATACTTTAGATACTTCAGATCATTAAAAGGTGTATAGAAAAAAAAAAGTTTGTTTCAGCAGTTCAGGACTCAAAACATGCCCTTTCTTTCACCTGTGCCTACGCAGCTGAAGTGTTTGCAGTCTCAAGAATGCTACCCACTTCCCATTGCTTTCACTTCTTGAAGATTACTACTTAGATTTTGATTTTAGATGAGCTGTTTGTGTGGCTGATTTCTTGCCCTGTTTCAGTTAAAACGAGGTACTGGTTGTGTAATTGCTCTCCACCCGCATTTATGCCTACCTGTGTTTATTAATGAAGATGTACATTTAAAACTGCTATCCTCAGCCAGGGAACAACTATGTGAGCAGTTCAACTGGAATATTTTGGAAAGGAATGAGTAAGGAAGAGTAGTGATCTCTGTAACTTGACACCAAGAGGTAATGCGTGTCTGTACCCTTGAATCTGAAGACTTACAGGCTTTTCCTTGTTTATCTTTACTATGGCTTCTTTCATGGATGATCTGGTGGCAAGCACTAGCAAATCTGGAAGTTTTGGGATTGGTTTGTTTGTTTTTTAAATCAACCAGACAAAACTTTTTTGCAATATAGGCTCTTGTATAAACTCTGATAATAGGAGAGATTAGTCCTCCTGGACACACAAACTTTAACCTGAGTTTTCTGGTATGGATAAGGAATTGTCCTCTTCTACTTCCCGAGTTACTTGGAAAAGGCCTTAGTCATGTTAGACTATAATTCTTTAGGGGCACATTAATTGCTTGATCATTAGGTCTAGTTTTCAAACTTGTAGTTGTTGCAGTTCTTTTCGTTACTTGGGTATTCAGAAAGCAACTGTTCAAACATGTACCTGCTTCTGGGAAAAGCAGATTATTTGCTTGCTTCCTCAACAGCAGGATTGATAGCTCTTGAGTATTTGACCAGTTGAACCAAAGTCTCTCTTCTGAAAGCTGTTGTGGATATTTTAAGTGCCTTCTGCCTTTCTTCAGTTAATCTATTTGGTTCTTCCTTGATTTTTAATCCTGGTTTAATCATTGTGTTACTGCTGTAGTCATTTGCATTAACAAATCCAAGAACTCTAAATTTGAAATGAAAGGAAGGTGTTCTAGACGTGCTTGTCTGCTACCAGCTCCCTAGACTTAATCATCTGTGGGCTTGGGAGTTCTTATGATTGGGAGAAAAATTTTCCTAGGTAATAACTCGTGAAACCATTTGCTATTAAGTGTTGGTCACTTCCCCTTTCTTTTAAATAAGCTGTAAGGGATGTGTAATATCAACCAGAAATTATGAAGTTAGTCATGTATATCTTCCCTGAAAATTTACTCTTTGAGCCATGTGCAGGTTGTATGTTTTGGGGGTGTGAGCAGAGAAGCTTCAGCTTCCTCTCCACACAAGTGTTGTCTTTTAAGGTTCATTAATCTAATGGTGCAAGTGATTGAATGTTGTGAGAGAATAAGAGGTCAAGAAAACGGTATACTAGGTTTCATTCCTCTTTTTTTTTTTTTTTCCTGTGAAACACTGGATAAATAAGGTTATTCAACAGTTTTCCGTTCTGTAATAACACACTAGCTCTTGCCTTGCATGATGTTGTGAAGCTTAAATAATTATAAATTGCTTTTAGATCCCTTGTTGGGGAGGTACTGTGGTAGACTCGCGATGTTGGTGGGATTTTTTTGTTTCCCTTGTCTTATAAGCCAGGAAGTTTCAAGTGAGGGATAACATCTTGACCTTAACTAGCCCCATTTTCCTAAGGTACTTTACAGACTACCAAATAAGAGACTTTTGCATGAAAGTAGGTAACTTCGTACTTTGTTTTCATGGTCAAAATAAAATTTACTGAGGATAAAAGAGAGCAAGTCTTGAATCTGATTTAACTGAGCTTCAGTGAGTTTGGGATAGAATTTTGATGGCGTTTATGATTTTATCTTCTTTTCCTGTTTCTTTTTACTTGTTTTTTAAAAAAGAGACTTATTATATGGCTGCTGAAGCAGTGTTTGGTTGGTGTTTATGTAGCTTTGTTTATGTAGCAGTTGGTGTTTATGTAGCTTTGAAAGAAGGGTGGGAACATGTGTTACACACAAACTTCCAGGATTTGCAGTTGGGTGGGAATTGCTTTTGCTCTAGATCGCTGTCTCCTGGGCAAGCGTTGAGCGGTGCTGGGGAGCGAGCGTGGCTGCGAGCGGGCCTGCGCGCAGCCCAGGAATGAGGAAGTGGAGCACTTGCCCTCGGTTGACGGTGCACAGTGAAGTTTCAGAGAGCAAACAGGAGGGGAAAAAGAATCTCAATCTATCGGAAATACTACTCTGGGCTTATTGTATTAGTGTTGTTCATGGAGTTCCCTGGGCAGAGGTAGGAAGCTTTTTCTTCTGCCTACTCTTCTCTGATCAGGCATGGGCTTTCTCTGTCTCTTCAGTTTTTTTCAGAGGTCGTTCTGTGGAACTAGATATGGAAAACACAGCTAGCATGATTTATCCTTTTCTGTGAACCATGAAGTTGGCAGTACAGGCTGTTTGTGTGTATGACTTCAGCGTGCTTTTTGAGAACAAAGTGTTGAGTCTGTATAAACAATCCCTTAGTTTTGGCTGGTCAGGGTTTCCCATGGGTTGTCAGGTCAGTTTATTGCTAAAATGAAACTCAGGACTTTTTTAAAGTATTAGGTCCTGCACTTCTCCTGAGGAATGTGAGAAAAGATACTTCAGTGTTCTCAGAAATGCTGTTTATTGCATGGAGCACACTGGAATGGAAAACTTAGTTACTTAAATAGGTCCTGTGAAGTCGAAATTGGTGGTATCTGTTTGGCATTAGGTTAGTACAGAGGGGTCCGGTTGTTGGGTAGGATTGCTCTGTGGGTGTCTGGTAATCCTGATTAGTTAGGAATTGTTTTACTATTATCTGTTAATTTAGGTTGTTGATTTATTTTTAATCTCGAGTGTGTGAGAGGTTTTGAAGTAGTTAATGTATCACAGAACCAGTCTCACAGGAGACAGAACTGCATCTTTGGCTAGACTACTTTTTTCCCAGAAATGTGTATATTGCTACTGAGGAGTAAGAGTCTTTAAAAGAATTAGTAAAATGGTATTTTCTTTATTAGATTAAATTATAGATTAGCCAAGAGCTGTATTTGTGTGAGCAGATTGGTTGGCAAGCCTGAGTTTGTTTTGGCAGTGAGGAGCTGCTTTAGCATTTAGCTTTGCACTCAATAGGCTTGCTTCTGTGTTCACTCTTAACTGTTACGGGAAGTTCTGCTTGTTTTATTTCTGAGTGAGACTCAGCAAAAATGAAACAGCTTCAGGACTATAATAAAAGCAGACAAAAATTATAGTTATTCAGAATTTTGATCTTCAAATGTCAAGAAGATGATGGTACTGCTTAGGTAAGAAAAGCTTAGTGAAATGCCGTAGAGAGATGTGTAAAAACACGGGAGCAGGTTAATGCTCTTCTGAGCTGTGTGTACTGAAACGGCAGAAACTGAGCGGAGGGTGCCCCGTAGGTGTGCTGAGTCATCTGCCTTAAACTGTAACATGACTGACTGCCGACTGCTGCTGGGGAAGATCAGTGTGAGCTTGTGCATGACGAAGTGCCACATGATACGTCTGTGCTAGCCCAGTACACGTTGGGCCCAAATAACGTGTTTGTGAGAGAAGTCAGTATATACTTGGTACCTGTGCTGAAGGCCTCCGCGAGTGCAATTAATTTAAAGGGAGTTGGGTTTTAACTGAAAGCAGAAGAGAGTTTTCCTGTGTGTCGTCACATACAAAACTTGATGCCATTGGATATCGGCACAAAGTGTTCTGCGTTTCAAAAACATTTTATTCCTGAGGGTTGAATCTGCAAGGCTTTCTAGCTGCGTGTGGAAGGCTCCAATCGTCACGGACAAAAGAGAGCTTGGACGGGAGACCGCGTTACCCCTCGGCGTTGTAGTATGGTAGAGTAAGGAATGTGATAAAGCATTGAGCGGTTGTACTGGTGGTTTATAGAATGATCCTGTCTGTCTTTGAAGCACTGGCAGGGTCCCAGAAGAGACGGGTCACTGATCTGATTACAGTGTGACATTTCCAGTCTGGGTTGAAGGATGGAATTTCAAGGGGTTTTGGGGGGGTGGGGAGGGCCCCGAAGAGAGGAGAAATTTTTTTCAGGTTCCTCTAGCTGTGGATAAAAACAGCTTAGGCCGGGCTATTCAGGAGGAGGGGGCTTGCATACAGGTATTTCATATGTTCAAACTCGCAAATAACGAAATAAATCTGTCTCTGGTGCCAGGGTAGTACTCAAAGTCTGTGTCTTGGACGTCTTCATTCTTAATTACAGCTTCTTGTCCCCCAATTTATGTACTGTGGATGTGTCTTTTTAGGCTTTTTAGGTATATCTTTATTTTTCTCAATCATGCACAAAGAAGTGTGTGTATATATATTTAAAGTGTTGGAAGCTAACAGGTGTGAAATACTTAAGGGATAGAGAGTGTGGGTTAAAAATGTCATAGTATTATGGGAAGGGGGATTTTATTTAAATAAGTATGTCTTTTATAAATGTTTGCGTTCTTTGTATTTTTCTTACCTCTGGCATAATGTTGCAGAGAAACATTTAAGAAGAAAAAAAAGTATTGTACCATGAAAGTGTTAATATGCTTTTCCTACCTTATCAATACAAGGAATGGTTCAGTTTCTCTAGTGATGATGGCTCCAGTAAGATGTCTGTGATAGTGAAACTGTCTTATTTCCATTATTTTATTGCAGTTTGTAATTTCTCCTGTTTAAAGTAGCTCTTTGAAGTTAGAGAATATTTTGTTCCAGTTATTTCCAAGGTCATAGCAAGCCACAAACCTTGCGGAAAGGTGCACATCTTTCCCAGCTTCGCTTCTTACGCGTATACCCCATGTGTATGCTTTGTGCCCGGGAGAGATTTATGTTGTATCTCAGTGCTTGACTCTGCTTCCTTGTCTGAAGACGGAAGATGCGGCGGGAAAACTGGACCGTGTATGTGGAAAGCTGTGGCGGCAGCAGCAGTACTTGGTTTGGTGCCAGTACCTGTACAAACCCTGAGTCCCGGTGATGCCGTTCCCCTCTTAAGCGGGACAGGAGGAATTCCGCAGTTCTGTGCTGATCTGCTTGGGAGATTTATTAGCACAGCAGGGTTTGTTGCTCAAACAGCTATTCTTTTCTCCTGTGGGGAAAAGGTTGGCTGGATCAAGCCAGTTAGCCATCTGTTCCTGCAGTTAGACCGTGCTGAAATAGATGATTTCCTGAGGTTTCTTCCAGCCGTATTTTCTATTGTCGGTGCTATCTGTGGCCTCCCTCGGGCATTTAGGCACCCGTATGTGTCCACAGGCGCTGCGGAGCCTGGTGAAATGAGAGGTAGGAGAGAAGCCCATCACGTGTAAGGGGGAACTGTCACCCACTGGTGAAACGTGCGTCTCTAGTGGTTGCATATCCACAGGCAGGGCTGTGGGGTTTCCGTTCGCATGTGATGTGCCCTTCCATTCTGGCAGTTCCGTGTCAGGCTTGGGCTCATTAGGACCCTTCTGAGAGTTGTGCTTGTGTGTAAGCTTTGCTTCTGTTGTTCTCTAACCTTTTGAGACCTGCCTTGATAAGGGATCAGGGATGTCACTAATTACTCCCTCCCTCCGGGGACTCCCCAAACTTCTCTTTCAACTGTTGAGATTGTAAATAAATATGACCTATTTCATTATGACAGTTTTCTGGAGTGGCCAGAGGTACAGGTAGGAACAACATGTCTCTGTTTATTATTATTTTTTTAATTAGTGTACTCATGTTGAATTTGTGTTCAACTCCTTTTTTGCAGTTCAGAGCCTCAGATGGTGGAGTCTCCATGTCCACATCTTCTGGTTTTAGATTTCCTCAGCTAGTAAGAAACCGTGCTTTTCCTTAATGCTTGGTTAATAAACAGTGTTTCACATAGATTGTTCAAATTGTTTCTGAATTGCAGATGACTCTGGGAAATTGTTGGTGGGTATTTCAGTTCCAGTGTGGTAGAAAGGAAGCTATATGATTCCACTCCTAGATTTTGAACCTCAAATGGTTATTTCATAGCACAGCAATGCATACACTAGACTTATCATGTTGTGTACTACTCTGTGCAGAAGGATTTTTATGGAGTTTCAAGGTAATTTCTACTACAGATTTGGTTTGCGAAGAATGATTCTTGCTGGGATACTTGATGCCAAGGTTTACTTAAAAATATATAAAGGGGGCAAGGAGGGGGGAAGGCTTGGAAATAAGTTTCTGTGATGTTTAAGACAGTTAGCTCAGTCAAGTAACTTAGGAGTTTAGATGTTATCCTTTGGGTTATGATGGTACAATAGTAATGGGAATGATTTGGCTTTTCGCTTACAAGACGAGACGAAAATACTGATTTGCTACTAAAGAGGTCATTTGCGGGGGGGAACGACCAACCCTGAACAATCTTGGCAGGTCTTCTAGTTGCGCAGTGGTGGTGGCAGGGTTAACCACATGTAGTGCCTCTTCCTCAGTCCCACCCTGTCTGGGCAGTATCGATTTCTTATTGATTCCTTGTTGGCCGGTAAACAGTGGCTGTGTGGCATTGTACTTGTCTTTTGAAGATAGAAGTAAAATTTTTTATTAGCTTTAGAACTAAGCTTTAACGTTTTGCTGATGAAACATGGCTAAAAGCTTAACTAGTAACTCTTCGTTGTTTGCCTTGGCAAAGTGACGTTAACTGTGAACAATATTGCACTAAATTCTGGAAGAAAGACAGGCTTTTCAGAGTCTCTGTTTTAGCATTAGATTTTTGTTGCTCTTTTAAAATACTTTGATTCTGAATTGCACAAGTCCTAACTTGAAGTTTTTCTCTGCTTTTACTTAGAACTGAAATTTTAATTTTGTGGTTGTTTTTTAAGCTAAGATTTGATAAAAGGTTGCCGTTTTGCTTAATAAGAACTTTCTCTCTAAAGAGCTGTTAGCAAGCGAGTGCCCACTCCTTGGTAGGAAACTTGAGCCAGTGGTGTGTGGGAAAGTGAAACTAACATTTGGGTGCCTGGGGTGGGTTGGTTGTTGTTGTTTTGCTGCTTGATTTAGAAAACTATCTGTTTGGTAGTAAATCTATGTGACCAGCACTGTTTTTTGCTAATTTCACTGGTGATAGAAAGTAAACCAGACATCAGAATTTTTTTTGTTACTAATTTTCCTTTTGATAATGATTCTTTTCATATCACTTCATCTGTCTACTTTTGTATTTCTCTTCACATGCGGAGTTCTGCTTCTGTTTAATTTTTTTTGTTGTCCCAAAGAGATGTCTTAGCTTCTGTTCCTTTATAATTAGTAACATTTGATCCTTTTAGCATTTTGATTCAAAAGTGCCAAGTAATAAAGACCCTCCTAGGTTCTCCTCTATTGTAGTGTTTCAATGTAATCTCTCAATGTGTTAAAAATTTTACTTTTTCTGTCAATATAATCTCTAGCTAGGCAATTAATGATATATATCAGGGTTAGAAGAGGGTCCTTGAGAAACAGTTGTCGCTCTTCCAGTCCAAAGTGACTTCTAGAAATTTCCTTTCTGCTTTCGAAGGATGGAGCTGCTTGGTGGGCAGACTGAGGGCAAGTTATCAATGCTGAGTTACACCCAGCGATGCCGGGAGTTTCCCAGGGGAACCGAGATGTGACCAGATAGGCCCGTGTGGTACCGTGCAGCTCTGTACAGATCGGCTTGTGTGAAGGCACTGTAGAAGCAGTCCATAGTATTACCTAGCGATGAGTGTGAGCTGTATTGCATGCAGGCGGTGTCTGACTGTACCCTCAGCCATTCATCTGTTTTTTCTTGAGGTTATGGCAGCTCAGATGTCTCTGCAGAGTCATTGTGTGCAAATTCAGAGCCCACTGAACTTGGAGGAAACCTTGCTTGCGATAGAGGCTTTCGTTAAAGCCTTGTCTAAGCAGATTATTTAAAATCTACATTGAATACTGTAAAAAAAAAAATGTTTTAGTGGACTAATGACAACAGCACTTCAAAAATTGTCTTTTTTAATTCAAATTGATGGTTGATGTTAATTGGCTCATTTGTAAAGAAAAAAGAGAACATAAAAACCAAAAGCTAATTAGTCTGACATCTTCAGTGAGATAGATAACTATCTTCTTTTTTTTGTTGTTGAAAGCTGCATAACAGCAGAAATGGTTTTAAGTGGCTTTTCCAGTGCCAGAGAGGACTAGCTGGAATTAATGCAAGTCATGACTCAGTCCTCTATTTAATATCAGAACTGCACTCCTAGTTCAGCTATACTTCTACAAGTGGTATTTACCTAGCACAAAGGATTTCAAGTGCCAGTTCCAGTAGAGAATGCTAACTTTCTGTTTCTGTTTTCTTTTAGGTTATGTTTCACACTATGTGCTGACTGTCTGTACTTACAGAAGATATTTAAAAAAAAACGGACTTTTTTTTCAAAGATTTTGATTCCAGTGGAATCTGTGCTTTAGATTTTTGTCTTGTCAATTAACTCCTGAAGCAATGCCTGTACAAGCTCCACAATGGACGGATTTTCTCTCCTGCCCAATTTGCACACAGACCTTCGACGAAACAATCCGGAAGCCCATCAGCTTGGGTTGCGGCCACACTGTCTGCAAGATGTGCCTCAACAAGCTCCACCGTAAGGCATGCCCTTTTGACCAGACCACTATCAATACAGACATTGAACTCCTTCCTGTGAACTCAGCCTTGCTGCAACTAGTGGGCGCTCAGGTATTGTTGCTTTTTCTAACTTCTGTTTCTATGTTGTTTTCCTTCTTTGTTTTACACGGACAATTCATGAATAAAGAATATGACTCCGTGTTAATGGTGTGTAGAGTAGACATCTACCTTTTCGTAGGCTGACTTTGATGAATACAGGTTTTAGATCTTTGACATGCTGTAGTAGAGGTGCCTGGAACAGCAGTTCAAATCTTGCTTCTGTCAGTTGCTGACTGTGATTTTGTGCTACATGTAATTCAGTGTAACCGTGGACTGTCACCGGAAAGGACTGAATCTGTTCCCTTCCTTCTTCCCTAACTTGTATCTAGCCATGCTCTCCCAAAAGGATGAACTGGATCAGTGAGCTTATCTGGTGGGAAGCCATTCTTCTTCTTCGTTACTTGCCTTACCGTATTCACTCTGTGGAGTTGTGATTGGTTGCTCTGAAAGCAGGAGCAGGGAGTAAGGCAAGTGGGACAGACCCCTCTGGTAGTAGCCTTTATAATGCCTTATGTTTAATTTGAGCTTGTGCTCTGGAAATGTAATTTCCTGAGCTGACTTGTTAATCTAAATCCATATAGGTGACTGGGGGGAGCCTGCCCGAGACACCCCTTTCTGCTGCAATGGGTACTCATGAGGTCAGCTGAACGGGTGATCCGGTGGGGATGACTGCTCCAGCGGCACTGGTACTGATGGCAGTCTCTGGAGAGGGGCAGGGGTGTGTGGAAAGCAGGATCACCCTGTTCAGGGTGCCTTAAATTGGTGTAAGCCTTAAATTGGTGTAAGCCTATCATGGTTAGATCACTGAAGTTTCCTGTGACCTATACCTCTCAAGGCTGGGCAGGATTGTGGGCTTGGAGAGAGGAGGGACAATCATGTCCAATTTATGGGTGAGGAATAAAAATATAGACGGGATGCGGTTATCATAGTGGGGTTATTGTTTTGTTCTGTTCTGCTTCTGTGTCTGGGCTCAGCTGAGTTTGAGCTGAGCATAGAAGTTTAAATGTATGGCGTAGAAGTTTAAATGTGGTGTATTTCAGAAGTTTAAAAATTGAGTTGTGTTTCTGGCTGTGCTAAGTGACTCGTCCCACTCTGCAGGAGAGGGCGATGCGACTGAGTGCATCCGTTTCTGTGATAGTGTCTGCCGCCATCTTTGAAGAGCTTCAAAGCAGTGTGAAAACTGTGGGTGATGCCATAAATAAATATCGTAGCTCTCTTTCTCCCTTATATCTTCTTCCTTCCTCTCTGGAGTTTCTAGAATAGTTCCAGCTGTATCCAAATGTCCACATTTATGATAAATGTCTTTTTCCTCATGCATTTTTCCATTGTTTTGTGTGCATTTGTTAAGCTTTGTGAGAAGCTATGTGATAGCTTTAACTTGATCTTTGCCTGAATTAAAATTTCCATAAAAAGAAGGTCCTCTGGAATGAGATGGAAAATCACCCTACCTCTGTTACAGGCAATTCAGCCTTTTATTCTGATTTTACGAGTTAGCCAGCCAGAGTTTCCTCATCATGTGTGAGTTATGAAGAAGGAAGAGTGGCTTTATTGCCTTGTATTTCTCTTGGGAGGGCTCTGAACTCTAGGTCCTGACATTGAACTAATAACATAATTTTTGTGCTTCTTTTTATATCTTAGATTTTTATGTGATCAAGATTCATAGGACCTTGTTTCATGGTGACCTTAAAGCTGCAAATGCCACCAAAAGAGACAGTATTCCCTTCCCCTTATTTGCCACTCATTCCTGTATGTGTGCTGCTCGCTGCATTCTGTTACCGAAACAATAATCGGTGATCTTAGCTGTGTTTTTATTGCTGAAAAACTTTCCCCTTAAGAGAAATTTGCACCACCTCCCCCTCCAGCTCCTAATTTCAATGAGCAGGTGAATGAAATCAGCATTCAGAATACCTCACCCTCCTTTCTCTTCTTTCCCTTTCCCTTCCTGGCACCTGTAGTAGTGTTTACCACATTATGGAGTACTAGGAATTACGTACTACTTTGCTGTGAAGGACAGGGAAATGGTTGCTATTTTCTGCTAGTCTCTCTAGGGCCCTTTTTTTATCTCTTTACAGAAAAAGTCTTGGTTAAGGACAAAAAAAAGAGTACTTTAGAGAAACTACAGTAATTTACAACTCTTATCCCATTAAGAAGGTGGGCTCTCTTTCGTACATATCAATAAAAATAATCTGTGAGCAGCACGCCAGTTTACAGAGCATGAGTAGCATCAACAGCTTTAATGAAACAAAGCCCATTTTCTTGTTCACTTCTTGGTTTAGTTTCAGGAGGGTGTATGTGTCATTAGTGTCCCCTAATCTCCAACAAACCCCTATACGCCTTAACCTGACTCCATGAAGATGTGTAATACTTTTATTTTTCAATTATAAATTCAAAAAAACAAGTTTTCTGTTAAAGGAAATACAGTACAACACAACTAAAGCTTTTATCAGGCTTGGGGCGGGGGGGGGGGAACAGTTTGTCCTTTTCCCTTTGGGGAGGCTCTGAGAAGTTCACACATTTATGAGCGTTAAGCGCTTTTTCGCTGGAGGCAGAGGAGGAGACCAGGCAGTTTGAAGAAACAAATCTATTCTGCTGTGACTGGCAGCAATGGTGGGATTCCGGGGCAAGTCACATTGGTTGGCTGCCGCGCAGGCACAATAGATGAAATAAGCAGAACTGTGCTTCTGGGGAAAATGTGCTAAATTTGTCACACAGGCACCTGGGGAAGCAGTAACCTATTTCTCTGACAACAGCATTATCTCTCTGTCTAGGTTTTGTCACCTTAATGGTGAAAAGAGGTGGTTTCTTACTTGAATTACAGGCTGTATCTCAGTTTTCCCTCTCCCCACCCCTTTCCAAAAATGAAACCTGTTACCCAGGTTGTAGCCACCCTTGATGTGAAAATTGGCTGTTGCAAGGACACAAATTCCTGCTCCCCCATTTGTAGCATGGTACACATCAACAGTGGTTACGGGGTCTGTTCTGGAAGGCAGGTCAGCCCACGTATGGGTAAGTTGAGCCACATAAGATGATGGCAGCAAGAAGGGATTGTAAGGGGAAGATGAGAATTATTATTCCTGGAAGAGCTGGAAATAGCTGAGTGCCTAAGCAGGAGCTAAGCGTATTGTGAGGGAAGGGAGGCACAATGGCCTTGAACACGAATCAAAAAGGCATTCATGGGATACCTTGCTTTTTAAACTTCTTGGGTAAAGAAATCCCTTAAGCCAGTTTCTATGGGAATGAGGTTTTGAATTTTAACTATTCAAGCATCCACATATTACTCACTATAGGCAACTATTTCAAACATTCACCAGGCCAGTGTTTTGAAGGTGCATGATCATGGATCTGTCATCTAATCTCTTCCCTTCTGTTTTTTTAACATACGAAACAGCAGTGTGCACATTCCAAACAGGTGACGTTAAGTGACAGAAATTCCTGTGGTGCTTTAATTTCTTTCATAGTCTCCTGCTGGACATGATAAATATGATTCTAGGCGTTAGGCAGTGGAATCATGTATATGACAAGAGAACGGGTGGAGTGATCTTAACTCATGGCCCTTTCAAAAGGGGAAGATTACAATTGCAGAGATGTTAATGGCACATTTGATGATGTTATATTGCAATTTTTGGTGAAATGAGGTGTCACAAAAGAGGAATTATCTGTGAAGAAGTTGTCCTTAGCGCAAACTCTTGAGGAACTGAAGACAGTAGGCTGTGTTTTTTGTTGTTTTGGTTTTGGACTGGGTTTTTTTGTTGTTGTTGGTTTGTGTTGTTTTTTTTGGCAGGAAGCAAATCATCCATTCACAGGGGAAAAAATACGGGGGGGAAAAGTTTTCAAACCAGACAAAAAGGGGTTTGGTTTGTTTAACATGTTCTCATCCTGTGCAATTAGATGTCTAATGGTAATTAGTGACAACTCAAGCCGACATCCTTCATCAAATTATACTTAAATCACCAATTCAAAATTGCTGCCTGGTATGAGATGATGCTTTAGCATTCTTTTCCGGTCCCCTTCCTCCTGCTGTCATAACCGGCCTCTTCCCACAGCCACAAGTAGTCATGCTGACGGGCAGCATTCCACTGCCAGGACACTTGTAGTCATTGCCAAAGCAGATGCACGAGAAATAATCACAAATTTGAAGTAATTAAACATCTGAGATTATTTTTCCTGTCTTGTTCTAGTCCCCCGTGGGAGGTGTTTATTACATTATGTAAATATATTTGCAGTGAAAGCTGTGATAAGGGTGTGGTGTCTGAGAGAATGGAATATTGAATGAGGATGAAAATACTGAACTCGCTCTGCAGGGCATCTATTTCGAGGCTCTCAAGAGACATCGTAAACAGACCATAGGGTCCTGCATGCTGTTGAAAGGTTACTCTGCACAGGGGAAGTGAAAATGCTTTGGAGTTGAATTACTTCTCATTTGTCCCTCAGCAATTCCATGACACAGCCAAAATTAAAATTCAGATCTTCTGTCACTTTTATGAATCATGTTTTTATCATTTTTCTCTTGGTAGATGCTGTTTTTATAATCATTCTAATTGTAAAATATTTGAAAAAGTATTAGAAGTGCATATAATAGAACCAGCAAAAGGGCAGATTGTTTGGAAGTTTCACTGTGAGGTGCATCACATGAGTGAAGATGAAGTGTGTGTGGGGCGAAATACATTCTCTGGTCCTGAAGACACCTGAAGCCACAAAATTAGCATCTTGGTTTATTGTTCAATACTCACTTGCTCCAGCTTAAGGTGGAAGTTAAACTCTGATCTCTTTCGGGCTCATTTTGCAAAAAAGTACAGTTGTGCAAGGCTTTCGGATTTTTACACTGACGCTTCCTTTGCAAAGAGAAGAAGTGGGCGTGATGTGCAAATACAGTGTTGAATAGCTTGATTAACCCTTGGAAGTTTTTCTATGCTGCCTTTTTCCTGGGGGAGGGGGGAACTTTCTGCGGGTTGCTGAGTCTTTGTGTCTGTCTGGTGGAGTTGTGCCGTGGATGGCATTCCAAACTGCTGCTGGGAATGTGTGCTAAACCTGCCTTAATTCGAGATGGAAATCCAGGGCTGAACGTGGCTTCCTGTCCCATGTCTGTTCCAAGCCCACTTTGGCTGCTGCGTGTTGCGATGCTGTAGTTGTATTTCAGGTTGTCGCCAGTGCCAGATTCAATGCTTGCAGGAGTAAATAGGAATTTGCACAAAACATATTACAGCAGTAAATAGGGCAGAGACACTGTAGTCTCTGTCTCGGCACAAATGCATGAGATGCATGTTGTTTGATCAATAAGCAAGTTCTGCTTGTGTAACTTCCCAGACAGAAGCAGACTGCGAAAATGGCAGTGGCTTTGAAAAGGAGGTGGCGTATTCTTTTAACACGAAAGCAAGTATTGAAGGTGTTAATATAAATAAATATTATTTATTTATAAATCCCAAGAAACCAGTTCAGCTGAGGCTGTTGCTCTTGCAGCAGTTATGGCTGACCACTGTAAAATACAGTTGCAAAATCTCCTTTTGCTGAAAGCTTCCTTGCTTACAGGCAGAAAGAAACAGCAACAAAAACCACACAGGCCCAAACAAATGCCACTTCATCTCCAGAATTAACACAAAACCAAAAAGAACCCCAAACTTCACAAGTTAACTGCAGTCTGTGAAAAGCATCTAGGCTAATGTTGGTGTAATTTAACTTGGTTTTGTTTTTCCCTTTAATAGGAGTAAAAGAGGAGGTTCTGTTCCAGGCTATCTTGGTTATGTCAGTTTTGGGGTGGTATCAGCTCTCTTACTCGCAGATGATGGGTTACACTCAGAGACTTTCTGTTGTCATCTACTGTAAAAGCAAGAGTTACGTAGCTAGTAACTTTTTATTTTGCAGTGTGTGTCAAATGAGCAGCTTAG
Source organism: Dromas ardeola (assembly GCA_013398915.1). Taxonomy (NCBI): domain Eukaryota; kingdom Metazoa; phylum Chordata; class Aves; order Charadriiformes; family Dromadidae; genus Dromas; species Dromas ardeola. The sequence continues at coordinate 75,861 of VYZM01019516.1, read as the reverse complement.
CACGCATAGTTGTCTAAACCTGTAAAAGTGTGCTCTTACGACTGAAACAGATTACTTGCAATAAAATTGATAGGAAAGCTCCTGCCCACATTGGTGGTGGCAAACATATATGTGTGTGTGTGTGCATATTTTATGTATATTCACTGCTTTTATTTGCTGCTGCCATCCTAATGCTACTCTTCACGTGGCTGGGTGGCACATGAAGGTGTAGTGGGTTTGTAGCTGTCTTTAACTTGGGCATTAAAGGCTTGTGCTTTTCGATGGAGGGCCTGGGTAGGTCCCGGTAAGCAGCTATTGGGATTAGTGTGCTGTTACTGACCCTGGGCTAGTCCTTCATTTGGAAATAGAAGTTGAAGTCTGAGATCTGTTTGTACTTCGGTAGTATATGCAAAAAGTGCTTGTGTTTTAGTCTTACAAGAGATTCCAGTTCTTTATACTGTCATATATGAAGTTGATTGCTGAATAATGATTTTGAGGACACATTAGTACAGTGCTATACTGCACCCCCAAATTTGTTTAAAGCTTTAAGAATTTAACTAGAGGAAAACAAAAAATTATAACTTGGAGGGGGTGTGTGTGTCCAACATTCCTTTGAAAAATCCTGATTTCTGGTGACTGCCTGGATGAAGAAATAAATGCCACAATCAA